>MDKI01155656.1:0-27973 GCA_005239505.1 Nicotiana paniculata | reverse complement strand
ATGAAATGTAGGACAAGGGTTTATGAAAAAAAGTTGTGTTTTATTTATGAAAGAAACAGTGAGATGAAGGGATTTGATCACATTTTGATAAGCCTCATATCTAGGACTTAGAGATTTGCCATCACTCGACACAATCATTATTTCGCATTTACCGTATATTAAATGATGCATAAGGCCCGTAGCATTTGAGAAGATTTAGTCAGAAAATTGACAAACTGTAAAACTTACCTTATATGGATTTTGGGGTTCATTTCCAAAATGAGGCATATTTATGCATTCATTGTCAAGAAAATGACGCATAAGGGTTGTAGCATTTGGGTAGATTTGATCACACAATCGACAAGCTATTTGAGTTACCTCATTTCCAAATGGAGACATACTTTCACGTTGAACGTTTGAGATAATGGACTTCTTTTAGTTTTTTCTTGGAAAGAAAATTAAACATAAATCTTATTAAACGATATATCAGAGAATAAAACTGAAAAAGTAAGAGATCAATAGAAGATAATGAGGTTGAATAACTATGCGTTACACAGAATGAAGCATAAAAATGTTTATAATACAGACACTACGAGTGAAAGAGATGGCTCGAGAAGAAAAAGACTGATACTTATTTTAGCGTTATCACGACCCGAATTTTCCACCGTCGGGACCGTGATGGAGCCTAACATTTAACCCGCTAGGCAAACCAACGTTAATGTTTCTTTACCTTATTCCTTTATTATTAACAGATAATAGGTGGTGTACAAATCAGCGAAAAGAAAAGTGTGAGAGAAAAAAATAAAGTCTAACAACTTAATTAAATGCCAATACAAAAATCATAATACTAAACCTAGAATTTGGTATCACAACTTCACGGACTGCCTATGAATACTACGTATAAAGGTCTGAACAAAATAATTACACCTGCCTCAGAATAAAGAAGAACATAGCGGAAATAAAGTAGGAGGGGACGCCAAGGCCTGCGAACGCCTGCATGACTACCTCGGAATCTCCAAATGGTCTGAGGGCATCCTCCTCACTCTAAGGTCCGTATGGACCTGTACCGAGATCTGCACAAAAGTGCAGAGTATAGCATCAGTACAACCGACTCCATGTACTGAGTAAGTGTCGATCCTAACCTCGGCGAAGTAGTGACGAGGCTAGGACACGACAACCAACTAAATTTGTGCAGATTAATCATATAAGGAGAAGATAATAACAACAAGAAATAAGCAGCTAAATACAAAGAAAGGGGAACATGCTGAGGTAAGGAAATATCAAATGATGGAAATAACAAAGTAAAGCAACAATTTAGATATCAATTTAAACAACATGAGTAACAGCACAAAACAAGTGCACGGCATCACCCTTCGTGCTTTTACTCTCATCCTCACCAAATAATAAATAGAATGCATGGCATCACCCTTTGTTCTTTTACTCTCATCCTCACAATAAATTAATAGAAACGGCACGACATCACCCTTCGTGCTTTTAATATCATAAAACGGCACGACATCACCCTTCATGCTTTTAATATCATAATCTGACACGACATCACCCTTCGTGCTCTTACCCTCTTTCACAATATCAAACACGGCATCACCCTTCGTGCTTTACACTCTTCCTCATCCTAACAAATCAATAACAACAATCCGACAAGGAAATCAACAATACAAACCACAATAATAAAGCCATAACGTCCCAACAAGGGAGTCAACAATAGAATAAATATAATCCCCGCAAGGGAGAACAACTATAACCAATCGCCCCTAGTTACTCAATTTCACGTAGTAATTCTCAACTTGAACCAATACTCCACAATGATCAATACCAACGAAAACACTAGCAATATAGATAATTGTCAAATCAAACTCAAGTAATACTCAATGAAAAATCACATAAATCCCAATGTTAGACTCACAACATATAGATACTAATCACCACACCTATACGTTGCAAATTATACCAACACATAGGAAATAAGACATAATACCTATTCCCTTAAGACAAGGTTAAGCCAAACACTTACCTCGAATTCCACGACCAAACTCAAGCCTCAAATACCGCTTTCCCTTTAGAATTCGCCTCCAATTCAATTGTATCTAGACATAATCATCTTAATAATATCAATAAATTCTAAATAGTTCAACTCCAATGCTTAACTATGAGTTTTCTATCATTCTTCCTAAAAAGTAAAAAATCGACCCCAGGACCGCTTGGTCAAAACACGAGGTTCGGACCCAAACCCGATCATCATTCTCCTACGATCCCGGATATATAATTAGTTTCGGAATCCGACCCCAAATCGAGGTCTAAATTCCCAAATTTGTAAAATCCCTAATTCTCCTAAAATCCCCAATTTCTACCCTTCAAGGACAAGATTTAGGCCTAGAAATCTAATGGGTGTTAATGGAAAATGAACAAAAACGAGTTTAAGAACACAAACTTAGCACTTGGTGGTGAAATTACTCTTCAAAAATTGCCCCTAAGCTTTCTTGGTTTTGAAAATATGAAGTTATGGCTAAAATCCTGTTTTTCTACTGTTTTAAGTGGGCTGGAAAGACCTTCTACGCGTTCGCGTAGCCTTGGGCATTATTGGCCATCGCGTTCGCGACACTTCCCATGTGTTGTCATAGGGTTCCAGCTCCCCCCATCACCAGCTCCCTTAGCACAGTGCGTTCGTGAGGGCCTAGACGCGTTCACATACAGCAACCCACCCAGGGGTCTGCGTTTGCGTCGTGGCCAGTGCGTTCGCATAGAGCAAAATCCCAGCCCCAGTCCCAACCCCACTACTCTTCGCCTTCCCGTGGGTTACCACGCGTTCGCATAGAATAAAACACCAAACACCAGCAAACAACATTATCACAAGATTTTTCTAAGTCCAAACCACTCCGACACCTATCCGAAACTTACCCGAGCTCCGGGCCTCAGAACCAAACATGTACATAACCTTACAAACATCCTACGGACTTACTCGTGCGATCAAATCGCTAAAATAACATCTTAAACAACGAATTTAGCATAAAAATCTAAGGAAAAGCTCAAGAACTTTCAAAGTTTCAAATTTCACAACTACGGGTCCTAATCACGTCAAATCACCTCCCTTTCTTACCAAATTTTACAGGCATCACTCAAATACCACATTAAACCTGTACCGGGCTCCGAAAAAAAAATACGGGCCCGATACCAACAATTTCTAAAATAATCCAATTTCCAAAAACTCTTATAATTTCATTAAAACAATTTCCTTCAAAAATTCATTTCTCGGGCTTAGGACCTCGGAAATCAATTTCGGGCATATGCCTAAGTCCCATATTATCCGGGACCGTCAAATCACGAGTCCGGGTCCGGGTGCGGGTCTGTTTACCCAAAATGCTGGCCGATGTCAACTTAAATTCCATTTTAAAGGCAAAATTAGAATTTTTCTCAGTTTTTCATATAAAAGCTTTCCGGATATACGCCTGGATTGGGCATGCAAAACGAGGTGAGATAAAAGAAGGTTTTCAAGGATTCAGAACACAATTTTGACTTATATAATGAGAGATGAATTTTTGGGTCATCACATTCTCCACCTCTAAAACAAACTTCTTCTTCGAACGGACATATAAAAGTACTTGAATCGGGGAAAAGATGGGGATACTGGCTGCATATCGGACTCAGACTCCCAGGTAGCTGCCTCGGCAGGCTGACCTCTCCATTGAACATGAACCGAAGGATAACTCTTCGATCCCAACTGACGGATATATCGGTCTAATATGGCTACCGGCTCCTCCTCATAGGTCAAATCATTTTCATACTGGACATTGCTTAAGTCTAACACATGGGCTGGATCGCCGTGATACATCTGAAGCATAGACACATGAAACACTAGATGCACATCTGATAAATTCGGTGGCAACGCAAGTCTGTAAGCCACCTCTCCCACTCTATCAAGGATCTGAAACGGGCCAATGTACCTAAGGATTAGCTTGCCCTTCTTCCCAAATCTCATCACTCCCTTCATGGGCGACACCCGAAGCAACACCTGCTCTCTGACCATGAATGCCACATCACGAACTCGGCGGTCGACATAACTCTTTTTTCTTGGACTGAGCTATACGGAGTCTATCCTGAATGATCTTAACCTTATCCAAGGCATCCTGCACTAAGTTTGTACCCAACAACCGAGCCTCTCCCAGCTCAAACCACCCTACCGGCGACCGACACCGCCTACTATATAATGCCTCATAAGGAGCCATCTGAATGCTGGACTGATAGATGTTTTTAGGCAAATTCAGCTAATGGCAAGAACTGATCCCAAGAACCTCCAAAGTCAATGACACATGCTCATCGCATATCCTACAAAATCTGAATAGTACGCTCGTACTGTCCGTCCATTTGAGGATGAAATGTTGTGCTCAACTCAACCCTTGTGCCCAACTCACGCTGAACTGCCCTCCAGAAATGCGAGGTAAACTGCGTACCTCGGTCAGAAATAATAGACACGATCACACCATGAAGACGAACAATCTCCCTAATGTAGATCTCTGCCAATCTCTCCGAAGAACATAAAACTACCACAGGGATGCAATGTGCTGACTTGGTACGCCTATCCACAATAACCCATACTACATCGAACTTCCTCTGAGTCCGTGGGAGTCCAACAACGAAATCCATGGTAATACGCTCCACATCCACTCAGGAATCTCAATCTGCAGCAGTAATCCACTAGGTCCTTGACGCTCGTACTTTAACTGCTGATAATTCAAGCACCGAGCTATATATGCCACAATATCCTTCTTCATCCTCCTCCGCCAATATTGCTGCTACAAATCCTGATACATCTTTGCGGCGCCCGGGTGAATGGAGTACGGGAAACTATGGGCCTCCTCTAATATCATCTCACGAAGTCTATCAATATTGGACATATAAGTACGACCTTACATCCGTAAAAATCCATCATCACCAACTGTAACCTTATTGGCACCACCGTGTCGCACCGTGTCCCTAAGGACACACAAATAAGGATCATCATACTGCCGATCTCGAAATACGATCAAATAATGAAGAGCGAGCAACTGTATAAGCTAGAACATGGCCGGGCTCAAAAACATCCAATCTAATGAACCGATTGGATAAATTCTGAACATCCAAAGCAAGCGGTCTCTCCACCTATCGAAATATATGTAAGACTACCTATACTGGCTAACTTCCTACTCAAAGCATCGGCCACCACGTTAGCCTTCCCCAGATGATATATGATGGTGATGTCATAGTCTTTCAACAGATCCAACCATCTCCTTTGCCTCAAATTTAAATCTTTCTTCTTGAACAAATATTGCAAACTCTTATGATCTGTGAACACCTCACATGACACGCCATACAGATAATGCCTCCAAATATTCAGCACGTGGACAATGGCTGCTAACTCCAAATCATGAAATGGATAATTCTTCTCGTGGATCTTCAACTGACGTGAAGCATATGAAATGACCCTCGCATCCTACATTAATACTACACTAAGTCCAACCCGAGATGCATCACAATACACAGTATATGGCCCTGAACCTGCGGGCAAAACCAACACCGGCACCGTAGTCAAGGCTGTCTTGAGCTTCTGGAAGCTCGCCTCACAGTTCTCTGACCACCAGAACTGTGCACCCTTCTGAGTCAACTTGGTCATCGGGGCTGCAATAGACGAAAACCCCTCCACAAACCGACGATAATAGCCCGCCATACCCAAGAAGCTCCGGATCTCTGTAGCTGATGTAGGTCTAGGCCAATCCTTGACCACTGAAATCTTCTTAGGATCCACCTGAATACCCCCCACTGCTGATACAACATGACCCAGGAATGCAACTGAACTCAATCGAAACTCACATTTCAAAAACATAGCATATAACTAATTGTCCTTCAGAGTCTGGAGAACAACTCGACGGTGCTGCTCATTCTCCTCCTGGCTACAGGAATAAATCAGAATATCATCAATGAAGACAATTACGAAGGAATCCAAATAAGGCCTGAACACTCGGTTCATCAAGTCCATGAAAGCTGGTGGGGCCTTTGTCAACCCGAATGACATCACTAAGAACTCATAGTGCCCGTACCAAGTGCGAAAAGTTGTCTTAGGGACATCGAATGCCCTAATCCTCAAATGATAGTAGCCAGATCTCAAAATCAATCTTCGAAAATACATTGGCACCCTGAAGTTGACCAAAAAAATCATCAATCCTCGACAACGGATACTAATTCTTGATGGTAACCTTGTTTAACTGCCGATAATCTATGCACGTCCTCATCGACCCATCCTTTTTCTTAACAAATAACATTGGCGCATCCCAAGGCGAGACACTAGGCGTAATAAAGCCTTTATCAAGCAAATCCTGCAAGTGTTCTTTCAACTGTTTCAACTCTGGCGGGCCATACGATATGGCAGAATAGAAGTGGGCTGAGTGCCCGGAGCCAAATCAATGCAAATGTCAATATCCCTGTCGGGTGGCATACCCGACAGGTCTGCAGGAAACACCTCCGGAAACTCACAGACAATGGGCACAAACTCAATAAAAGGAACCTCGACACTAGAATCACGAACATAGGTCAAATAGGCCAAACACCCCTTCTCGACTATACGCCCAGCCTTCATATATGAGATAAACCCTGCTGGAAGAATGACCAAGAGTCCCTCTCCACTCCAGTTGAGGCAACCCCGACAATGCCAAGGTCATAGTCTTGGCATGACAGTCCAGTATGGCATGATAAGGCGACAACCAATCCAACCCTAAAATAACATCAAAATCTACCATATCAAGGAGTAGAAAATCTACACTAGTCTCAAGACCACCAATAACCACTACGCACGAACAGTAGACACGATCTACCATAATAGAATCACCCACCGGTGTAGACACGTATACAGGAGTACTCAGAGAATCAAGAGGCATAACCAAATAAGGAGAAAAATAAGATGGCACATAGGAATATGTGGACCCTGGATAAAATAAAACTAAAGAATTCCTGCTGCAAACTGAAACCATACCTGTGATAACCGCATCGGAGGCCTCAACCTCAAGTCTGGCTGCAATAGCGTAACATCGAGGCTGGGACCCACAATTCTGAATTACATCCTTGGGATAGCCTCCTGCTGCTAACCTCTATCTCTAGTATCCTGACCTGAACCTCTAACTGCATGACCTCCTCCTCTAACACCTCGACCCCCACCTCTGGCTGGCTGAGCGGATGGTGGAACACCTGGTGCGAGAACCATAGAACGAGAACCTCGGTGCTGATAACTGCTCGAGGCTCGAGGAAAAAATCTAGCAATGTACCCCGGACCACCACAAGTATAACAAGATCTCAGCTACTAAGACTGCTGGCCCTGAAACTCACCCTGACGAACTGAGTAACAACCTTGAAAACTCTGGAGCGGCGGTGCACTAATAGGAGTTGGTGGTGCACTGTAGGGAAACTGATCAGAATACTGCATGTGGGAACCACGGCCACCTGCAGCACTGCGAGAAACCAGAAGTGCTAACTGAAATGGCTTAGGATGATGGCCCCTGCCAAAAGATTCCCTTCCTCAATATGAGACACCATTGAACCATCCAAAATGACGAGGCCTCTTGTCAGACCCCTGACCACTCCCCAGTGATAGAACCATCTCGACTGGCCCCACTTGTAATGACCTGGTCGGTCATTTTGACATTTAGCGCCCCGATCCCCTAATAACTGCTTCTCCCATGTCTATCTGTGTTATTGAAACTTGTCGGAGCGTTGAGTGGTGAAATTCGGAGTAATGTTGGACACATAGTCATTTAATGTGAATTTTAGCCTTAGAAATCAGACAGCAGCTAGAATTGTGTGAAGACGAATTCGGAATGGAATTTTGTCGACTCTGTTGGGTGATTTCGGGGTTAGGAGCGAGTTCGGAATGTGTTTTCAAGGTCGGTTGTAGATTTAGGCTTGAATTGGCGAAAGTTAGAATTTTTGCAATTTCAGACGTTAGGTGAGATTTTGATATTGGACTCGAAATGGAATTCTGAAAGTGACAGCAGGTGCATAATGCCACTTGTGACATGTGTGCAAAATTTGAGGTCATTCAGACGAGTTTAGACGTGATTCGGCAGGATTTTAGAAATTTCATAAGTTCCTAGGCTTGAATCTATGCATATTTAATGATTTTATGCTATGAGACGTGTTTTTAAGGCTCGGCCAAGTTTTAATGAGGTATTAGGGTTGACTGGTAGTTTTGGTTGAGGTGGGACCTCGGGTATGTTTCGAGTGTTCAAACGGGCATATTTTTAGCCTAGTCCTCAACTGTTTTTCTGGTTTTTAGAGCAGCAGGTAATCATTCAGTGCGATCGTGTGTTTTGGGCCACGGCCGCGTGGAACAAGTTTGGGCCCAACTAATTTTTGGTCAGTGCGATCGCAGCAGGAGGGCTCGCGACTGCATAAGGTCATTCGGCCGGGGGGGGGGGGGGGGGGGGGCTTGCTCTGTGCGTTCGCGTGTGCCTAGCTGCGAATGCGTAGGGTCCAGTCCGGTGTGCTCCGCGATCGCAAGTGTTATTGTGAGACCGCGTAGTGTCCATTTTTAAGGTGGGTGAGGCTTACTCTATGCGATTGCGTCTGTATGTCTGCGATCGCACTTCAGAATTTAGGCCTGGGCAGAATATTAAAACCCGTTTCGAGCGTTTAAGCCTATTTTAACCATTTTCGAATTTTGGACCTCGGGAAGAGCGATTTTTGAAGACTTTTGCACCTGGGTAACTTGGGTAAGTGACTTCTAACCTACTTAGATCAATTTCCATGATTCTTAACTTAAATCGGTCCTCAGAATTCGAATTTGGGTGGAAGATTTGGGAAAAATTTGATTAACCTCATATGTTTAGACTCGTGAGTGAATGGGTTCCGGAAAAATATAATTTTACCTGATTCCGAGACATTGGCCGGGGGACTTTTTGGGCGAATTTCCTAATTTCGCGTATTAGCTTCGAATTAATTAGCTATTTTGATTCCTTAAATTGATTTTTACATTATGCAATCGAAATAAAACCCGGTGTCGGATACTCGTGGCATGAACGTGGTATTGAGTTGATTAGCGCAGTCAAGGTAAGTGGCTTGCCTAACTCTGTGTTGAAGACTTCACCTTAGGCATTTTCTTGTACTAATATTGTTACGTGGACGCCGTGTATGAGAGGTGACAAGTGCGTACACGGGTCATAGTTGATAAATTTCACTTTTTTTTCTTCCATGGCATCACTCATTTTCATTCCTTTATTATTGTTCTTGTCTTAACAGAGTAGTTAGCTTAAGAATAAGGATGACCACCTGTCCTTACTTGATTTCCTCTTAATTGCTACTAGTTGCACCATGGTTAGGTAGTTTTACTATATTCTTGCATGTTGATTTTCCTGAATTGTTTAATTAAGCCGTATTCGACATACTTCTGCATTGCATATTTAAATTAGGACTACGGACCGAGATCCGGGAGCTTTTCCCTATACCGCATTGCATATTTAAATTGAGACTACGAACTGAGATCCGGGAGCTTTCCTCCTATACTTCATTGCATATTTAAGTTGGGACTACGGACTGAGGTCTGGGAGCTTCCCCCCTGTATTGCATGACATATTTAAATTGGGACTATGGACTGAGATTCGGGAGCTTTCCCCTTGTACTGCATTGCATGTTTACTATTGGAATATATGATGTGCTAAGTCGAGGACTCTTTTTCTGTTCTTAATTCTTTTAGTTCCATTAATTCTGTTTATCAATGCATATCTATATTTCACTGTTTAGATTTATAAATGTCTTGTTTTAAAACTCAGTACGGCCTCGACCTGACCTCGTCAATACTTGACTGGGGTTAGTCTTGACACTTACTGAGTACCGAATGTGGAGTAATCACGCCCTTCTTGCGCATGTTTTTCCCATGTGCAGATCCAGGTACCAGTGCATCGTATAGTGGCTAGCCGTATCTCAACAGATGGTTAGGAGACCACGAGGTGATTCTGCTGCGTCCCCAAGATTCACGAGTCTCCTTCCTACTCCAGTATAGATATAGAAGATATATATATATATACATATTTTCCTTACTCCTTTGTATAGAGCTACAGTAGTTCAGAGTTTGTGATTTTGTGATGTTCCGGGTTTTGGGAAAAAAAAGCTGTAAATGCCGAGCGGCTAAATTTTATATTATTAATTCTTCTTTACTATTTATATTATTGCTTTGTCTTACTTTCCTCAAATTTTAGGCTTACCTAGTCGTAGAGACTAGGTGCCGTCACGAGACCGTTCGGAAGGTAACTCGGGTCTTGACACCATTGGCTTCAACTTGAAATGAAATATCACTCCCTACCTCTCTAGCCATCTTCATTATAACCGGCAGAGCTAGTCCCTAAAAAACCTCCTCACCCTCTCTCGGTCAGTGGGAAATATTAGCATGACGGGCTAAGATAATGAATCTGGTCTCACACTGAGTGACATTCATAGAACCCTGCCGGAGACGCTCAAATTGCCTCCTATAATCCTCTCTCTGAGTGATATGAGAAACTTCTCCATAAACAAATCAGAGAACTGGGCCCAAGTCAAAGGCGGTGATCCAGCTGGTCTAGCCAAACAATAACCTCTCCACCAGGTCTTAGCGGGACTTGACAGATGAAAAGTAGCAAAGTCAACCCCATTGGTCCCCACTATCCCCATGTTCCGTAGAACCTCGTGGAAACTATCCAAGGAGTCCTGGAGATCCTCTGAAGATGCAGCTCTATAAGTAGTAGTAAATAGCTTGGTGAACCGGTTCAACCTCCACAAAGCATCAGTAGACATAGATGCTCTATCATCGGTCTGAACCACAATACCCGGCTGAACTACCCCAGCTGTCTGAGGTGCTAGAGTCTGGAACTGAGAAGCCAACTTCTCCAGAGTGCGAGTAGAAAGAGTCTGGGATCCTCCTCCAGCCTGAGAGACGGATGGTGCTGGAGGAAGTAAACATGCCTGAGAAACGCTATCCCTGAGGCCCACTAGAAGAACCAGAGCATTCTGGAGTACCGGGGTCGCAATGAACCCCTCGGGAACCTGAGATGGTCTAACCGGGACTATCTGAGAAGGAATCTCTTCAGCAAACTCTACCTGAGGCTCCGCCACTGAGGCTGCTGCTCTGGGATGAGCTATGCCCCTGGCACGACCTCTAGAACGGCCTCGGCCTCGTCATCGGCCCCTCGTAGGAGCTGCAACTAGAGACCCGGGCTGCTGATCAGTGGATTAAGAAGCACGTGTTCTCTCCATCTGCGTGAGAATAGAACAGAAATTCAATTAGTGTTGAGAAATCAAATCGCACGACAGAGAAGAATAATTATGAAGTCATTCCTAAACTCTGTAACCTATGGGGGATAAGCATAGACGTCTCTGTATCGATATCTCAGACTCTACTCAGCTTGTCCGTGATTTGTGAGACCGAAGCAACCTGGTGCACTCTGATACCAACTTGTCACGACCCGGACTTCCCACCATCAGGACCATGATGGCGTCTAACATTGAACCCGCTAGGCAAGCCAACGTTAATGTTTATTTACCTTATTCCTTTATTCTTAATAGATAACAAGTGATGTACAAATCAGCGGAATTAAAAGTGCCACGACCCAAAATCCGCTAAGGTCGTGATGGCGCCGGAAACCATTGTTAGGCAAGCCAACAGTCAATAGATAATTCAAATTCTTATTTTAGTATTTTGAAATCGTTCCTTTTCGGTTCATTATAGTAAAATCAATAAAAATTTAATGAGTAAATAACAAGGTTTTAACACCTCAATTAACAAATACATCCCATAACCCGGTGTCACAAGTGCTTGAGCAATTTCTAAGAAAACCAAATGAAATACAATAACCGTCCAAAATACAAATGGGATAGTAAAGAAAGTACAACTCGATACTCTGCTGGCTGCGGGTCGTCTCGAGAGGTGCATCTCCCCCAAGTCCCCATCTTTAACATGCCACGACGCCAGGCGGGGCCGCTACATATACATGTACCTGTGCAACAAAAATTCACAGCAAGTGTAGTATGAGTACGAAAACAACGTGTAGTCAGTAAGTATCCCGCCTAACCTCAAAGAGGTAGTGACGAGAGGTCGAATTTGACACTTGCTAGAGGTCAATTTAGTATAAACAAGGGTGACGCTAAGCATGGGTGTCATAATTCATTTAACAAATAATGGCAGAAAGGAACAACTTCTTCCAAAATTACAAATTTTAATCTCTGTCATTTCAGTTGACAACTTATAATTCAATGACAGTAAACAAATAAAATCATAGAAAGTACTCAACAATTATCATGCGCAAGTAATGCCGAGGGTTGAACAGCTCGTACCAACAATAATAAAATGTGCACTGCCGAAGGGTCGAACGGTTCGAACCATAGATTCATCTATTACCCCGCTCGCGAATCAATCATGTGATGCGTTCATATATAAATAATAGAGCTACTCCGCTCGTGAATCGATCATGCGACTCGGTCATGCAAAAATAATAGAGTTACCCCGCTCGCGAATCATACATGCGACTCAGGTACTCATAGATACACACATTCAAACAGTAATTCACATTTTTCTTTTCAGGAAAACAATTACCCAAGGAAGTGAAAAAAATTCTCTTTTAATGATCACGAAGATAGTATTTAAATATTTTCCAGAAATTCATTTACCAAGTCGATAAGGTTCAAACACTTTAATTTCATCAATAAGGTTACATGTACGGCAAATAAAACATGCTTTTGGGGCCTAGACTACCCAGACATAAGCATAATAGTAGCTACGCACGGACTCCCGTCACCTCGTGCGAATGTAGACCCTAAAAATAGTAGCACATATTTAATTATTTCACCTATTGGGACAATTCCCTCTTACTCGGTTAGAAAGGAGACTTACCTCACTCCGAAGATTCATAATCGGCTTCCAAACCCTTCTTATGACTCAAATTGATGCACAACGCCCCAAAACTATCCAAATAACGGACAAACCAATGAAAATATACTCTAATACTTATAACTATTCAATTTATATAAATTCCCAACTCTGCTCGGAAAGTCGTTAAAATCACCCTCGGGCCCACTGCCCGGATACCGAAATTTTTTTAAGATAAAGATTACCCATAACTTTACGAACTCAAATATATAATCCTCTATCAATTTCATGCCCAAATTTGTGGTAAAATCCAAAAATACAAATTTTATGTCTTTCTTCAAAAATCCCAAATTTTCCACATATTTTCTTGTTAAATATATACATAATCATGATTTAACTCAATAACTAGCATAGATCACTTACCTCATGCTTGGTGAAAAAGGGCCCTAAATGTTGCTCCAAAATTGGCGTCCATGGAGAAAATATGGTGGAAATGAGCCAAACCCTCGTCTTAAAATAACACACTGCCCAACCCGCTTTTTCGCACCTGCGGTCAACCAGCCGCATCTGCAGTGTCGCAGGTGCGGCAAAACCAATGCACCTATGCATTCCTCCTGCCTGTCAAGACTTCTCACCTGCGCCTTCCCTTCCGCATCTGCACCTTCGCAGGTGCGGACATAACCTCGCACCTGTGGCCCCAACCAAGACTGTCCTCTTCCGCTTCTGCGGCTCTGCACCTCCGGCCAAATCCTCGCAGGTGCGGTTACACCAGACACCAGCAGCCTTAGCCTTTCTCAAATTTCCAAATTCGATCCTATAACAATCTGGAATCCACCCGGGGCTCCCGGGTCTCCGTCCAATTAAACCAACCAGTTCCAAAACATAATGCGGACCTGCTCGAGGCCTCAAATCACATCAAATAACCTCGAAAAATGGATGGCAACTCAATTAAATCTTTATGAACTTTGAAATTTCCAACTTCTACATTCGATGCTGAAACCTATCAAATCACGTCCGATTGACCCCAAAGTTTTGCACACAAGTCAGATTCAACATTACGGACCTGCTCCAACTTTCGGAATCAAAATTCGACACTGATATCAAAATTTCCACTTCCGGTTCAATTCCTCAAAAACCTTCAAATTTCTAACTTTAGCCAAATGACTCCAAAATGACCTACAGACCTTCGAATTCACTACCGATCGCGCCCCTAACACCAGAATCACCATACAGAGCTATTCCCAGACTCAGAATCCAAAACGGACATCAATGTCACTGAAATGCACTTCAACCCAGACTTATGAAATTCTTCTAAAATTCTAACTTCCAGAATACACGCTGAAATGCTCCGGGTCATCCAAAACCCGATCCGAACATACGCCCAAGTCTGAAATCATCATACGAACCTGCTAGAACCTTCAAATCATGATTCTGAGCTCGTTTACTCAAAAATCCAATCTTAGCCAATTCTTCCAATTTAAGGCTTCCAAAATGAGAACTTTCTTTCTAATTCGACTCCGAAGTTCCTGAAATTCGATTCTGACCACGCCTATAAGTCATAATACATGAAATGAAGCTGCTCATGGACTTAAACCGCCAAACGACATGATAGACCTCAAAACGACCGGTCGGGTCGTTACATTCTCTCCCACTTAAACATATGTTAGTCCTCGAACATGCTAAAAACTGCTCTGGAGTCATCTGAAGTCACTATTTAACACCTTGTGCACCTACCTGTGCTACCACCACAGAGTTGAGCACATTATCTTGATCAAATCCAAAGATATCCTCTTTCATCCATACAATAAGCTTAGAACCCAGTTCCAACACCCGAAATCCTTTGCTAGGTCTGTTTCCAATATATGAACACTGAATTAATCACTACAAGAGGCACCAGAATATGATTGCACGCCTCCGATGAATTATCACCATACACCGCGTAACTCATCATTTAACTATAACGACATTCCCTGACCTTAATAGCCAAAATTCCATGAATCTGATGCTCCCAAATGCACCTCATGACTTATCTATAGGTCCTGCTATAACGCTTACGATATTACCGCAATGGAGGAGATGTATAGAAATTTATAACCAACTGTAGAGTCAACATATCATTGAATCTCTCCTCTTGACTAGAATCATCACCTCATTACGAACAAAATAATGGTATTTGTCCTTTAATATACTTCACATAATCTTATCGCAGTGATCCCTGATCCAATAATCTCGTCTTACCCAGTATGAACTGCTCAGGAAACAAATCACCCCAGACATGACCAACAGTCTCACATGATGCAACCAATGTCCAATAGACCACAACTCGAACACGATATGTAACGAAATGAATCATTAAAGGACTACTTAACTCACACAACTATTATGAACTTTCCCCAGAAAATAGGAAGCAAGACACACAAAATAGAATTTAGAAAACCGTACTCAACATCACACTATTGCGGCGTGAAACCCAATCCAAACAACATACCCGTGGCAGCGTGCCACCCAATCCAATCATAAAATGGACATAAGGAGATACACACCGAGCTAAATTTCTCACTGTTACAAAATACTTAATATCGGTCATAAGCACTCTAGGTGCATAATACCATCCTGGGGAGACTGATAGGGCCATACGCTACAAAACTCAAGCACAACTGAGGTGCGATACATATATATATATATATACATACATATATATATATATACATACATACATATATATATATATATATATATATTCTTAATCTCAAGAGCTATCATAACCACATAACATCATCACTACGCGGAACCTCAACACATATGAAATTGTCAAGCCATTTCACAACTCACACGTCACAATCAAAACATTACATGAAATGGATGAAGATGGAACAACATCTAATGTTCTAATACCTCTCCATGAGAAGCGCTATACCGAAATGAACACACCTAAATCTTACTAAGCCTATAATCATATTTAAATCCATCCACAACCCTCGAGTCGATTCTGCTCGCACCGAACTAGGCTAATAGTCTTAACTGTGTCCATAATAACCCAATTGTCTCATAACACACAAGAACATCCATCGTAGCCAGGGAAAACTCCCACAATCCACAACCAAATGAACCGAGCGCCCTCCGGGCATAAACACTTAATAAGCCATCTTACCACATCCTTCACGCTTGGTTCAAACCTTCAATCAATCAAGTGACCACATGCCACCCTTATACAATCCTCGCGTGGAATCAACTTCCACGACCTCATGCACTAGATAACAAGTCTGCACCTCCATACCACCAGCCACACAAATGATGTAAATCCCACCAAGAAATCTGCAACCAGAACGCAAAGACTCTTACACAACCACCGATCTCAGGTGATGCTGAAGACAATACCACCTTACTCTAAACATCCAAATCCCTTTCCTTGCTCATCCGAGCTCGTGACATCCTTGTCAACACCAAACTGCAACCTTGACCCTTACATCAAATTCCGTATTTCTCACTGCACCTAACATGCCAACATGAAATAGCACAAGAATTCCATCATAACTCCTTAACCACTATTAGGCGAACACTTTATCACGTAGAAACATTTTAATTATCTCAATTTAAGAGAACCATAATGACACACGAGTGAAATCTCATAATAAGAAAACATGCAACTCCTTAAGTAATAGTCTATGCCGCCATAATCCTTTTGGAATCCGCCTACCATGATAGGCCATGACACTTGAATGCTTCAAAATAAAGTCAATTACGGCGGCCATCAAGCCTTGCACGTACTACCACAAATCACATGCATAATCTAATCACGTGGGTGGCACTGATCATTTCCACCATCAGGCCAATTCCCCCATGGCTGACCATCTAAATTTTCCAAATTTCCATTACTCACGTCATTCTAAAATTCCATCTCTGTAGGACATAGCTGATTCACACGAACTGAAACTGATACGACACTTAGCCTCAAACTGAAACTGATACAACACTTAGCCTCGCGATCAACTTATCGACAGCAAACTCCCCCACTTTGATCAAGCCATAGATCAAGATGAACAACAACTCACAATGCCCATACGCTATCACTGCCATAATACCGCAGTGAGATTTAGTTAAACCTTCCATAAGCTCATATAACATGAACCATCTTATACCTAAATCCAGTTCGCACTCACCTTAGGAATGATGATAACTACAAATCAACACATAGCAACTCAAGTCGCACTCACTTCGAGTGATTCCATTCCACGAGACTACATTGTCTCCAAGCCCATGAACAGTTTCATGCTCTCCTTGCACGCATATTCACATATTCAACCGGTATACCCATTCTGATAACCCTTCTACGAACCCGAAGTTATTTTCTCCTTTTTCCTCCAAATGCTACTCTGCACGCCAATGATAACATAGAACAGTCCAACCATATTCTCTTTCTCAAAATTCTGCTGCGAAAGCTCGATTGTTAACCATACCGTGGGCTTGAATTCCTTAGGCACCGCATTCTAACCTTTGAATCTACTAGGACTGCTGTTGATAGTCACCCACTTTGGCTTGGTCTCAAATATAATCAACTTCATGGCTTCGTTGGTACCTGAACACCCATCTTGAATAAGCACCTGACTGAATCACTTCCCTCGCAAACTACCTCTGTACTAAGCATAAATCCTGGATCTTTCCAAACCCTAAACATGATTCCATAAGGCCACCCTTTCCATACATTTATCAAATCCTATGTTCAATTACTACTCATGTCTTCTTCCTTTAGCTGTAATAACCCACTAATATGTCGATGACCAGAATTTTCACCAGTAGCCATGCAACCCAACCATAGGCGGTGGAACTCTCCCACTTAGCCAGAAGCCGCTATTACACAAATCTGGAACTCACCAAGAATCTTCCTTCATTGTTGACATGATCCTGCCTAACCAACTCGCCAAATTCCTTGAGACCCTTCCGTTAGCATTTCACAAGAACTCTGAGTCATTAACCACATTCGCATATCCGACCTCTTGCTGAATAGTCAGTCAAATCCCTCGCAAAACCTCCGCCAACCATGTAACCACTGACCTGCTCACAGAAGATAACCCACCTGCGAAAATTACCAACTGACACCTTCCAAGGACGTTGCACTGCACAATCTGTAAGACATCAATACCCCATCCTACACCCATTCTCATTTACCGACTTTACCAGTCTGTCCGCTCCTCATGGACATCTACTAAATGCACAACAATATCTTCTAATTCATATCGATCAACTCCTCTCTGTTGTATCCAATCTTCCGCCAAAATAGCCAATATTTCAATTTAAGCCCGTGGAGCCAATCACCGTCCACTAGAATTCTCAAATCGCTTCAAACTTCTCCTTATGATGTGCAGCTATCTTACCACATAACTCATATGCTACGCTGCCACTCTCCCACTTTGGTCAAACTAAGAAATTGCTCGACTTCCGCTTCTTACACATGGCCTTCTAGAATTTAACCATTGCCTGACACTTCCCACATGTCTTTCCTCGTCGTATGCTGCCCAGTTGTTGCCTCAAATAAATATCATTCTCTGCAGCACTTAAGCCAGCAGATCACCACAACTTCAAAACTCTCCGAAGATCATCTTCCTCAAGCCGCTTACTTTAGAAATACTTATTCAATCCTTAACCACCGCACACCACCGTCTCTGACAGCCGCTTATTCAATACTACTTCACATTACTCTTACCCAATGCAACCGAAGAAACCATGGCACCGGCGAACTTAACACATCCTATTCGATCAAAGACGACGATGACACATCACAGATGAAGATTACACCTCACTTGAAAACACCCAGTCTCATTACTCTATCAACCCGAACCTGATCATTTATAGTTCCATTGTCGTGCATCGCAATAACCACAACTACTACAACAATAACAATCGAGAATAATACAAGATATGGTAGATACACCAATTCAAGAACCTTTTATCATAAGAAAAACAAGGTTAGTTCGCAAGGAATATGCACAACAAAGAATACTAGGCATAATAAGGACAACTCAACAAGGAAGAAAAATAACATATAAGGGTCGCACCGAAATGCATGATTCAATAGTAACAAAACTCACACGAATCCGATAACTCCATATAAGGGCAAGTCAACTAAGGTATAGAATATCTAAACTTCTTTTAAGGTTGATCTGTTACGGGGATATTCAACAATTCAACTTAAGAACAAGCAGCAGGAAAAATATTCATAACTTCAGTTAAGACCAAAACAATTTTAGGAGGAGATAAAGTTAATTACAATTTGATGACAAGAAGTTAAGAGGACCTAGCATGAAAGTAAAAAGGAGTAATTCTTCAGATAAGCCAATTAGGAGTCAAATTGGCAAGATGAGTAAATCCAAAAGTATGAAATCCTACATTTAGGCAAGTAAAGATGAAACTAGAAATTTGGAATTTCAATCATGCCAAGGACAATTAATACTTGACAAATATAAGGACCCAAGATTCCTAAAGGGTCAATTTTTCACAAATAAGTTCGAGCAAGCACTCGTCACCTCGCGTACACGGACCAATCAACATAGAGGACTCAAATCCTAAGGGGAAATTCCCCCACACAAGGTTAGGCAAGATACTTACCTCAAAAGCTCAAATCAAACTTGAAATCACGCTCTTTCCACGACTATCCAACTCCCAATCCCAAATCTAATCAAATCAATAGCATCGTGTAAATAATACTACAAGAAACTAGTTCAACTAATAAATTCGAAGCTAAGAAGCGAAATTAGGAAAATTGCCCAAAAAGTACCTCGGGCCCACGTCTCGGAATCATGTAAAAATTCACAAATTATGAACACCCGCTCAATTATGAGAACATTCAAATCAAAATCATCAAAAATCGGCGTCCAAATCTCACTCAAATCTCGGATTTTCAATTGGGGAACTTTTCTCCCATTTCCAAGCTTTTACTCTCAAATTCCTTGATAAAATGAGGAAAACCACAATAGATTAATGAAACAAAACCAAATTCGAGTAAGAAATCACTACCCACAAGATTGCTCTAAAACTCCGTCAAAGAATCGCCTTCTCCTGAGCTTAAAATAAAAAATGGAGTGAAAATGAACAACCCTCGATTCTGCCCTTTTTCTGCCCAGAGATCCTCGCACATGCGGACATTCCTCGCACCTTCGCAGTCTGCACCTATGGTCCAACCAGTCGCACCTACGGAAATCACTAACTCCCACATCTTCACACATGCGCTTAAGGTCATGCACATGCGGGCTCGTAGGTGCGGCGAAAACCTCGCGCTATCACCTTAGGCATGGCTCCCCAAATTCCACATCTGCGGGCTTCCCTTCCGCGCCTGTGACCTCGCACCTGCGGCTACCCATCCAGAAGTGCGGAAAAACACCAGAACTCCAAAAGCAGCAAGTCAGCAAACTCTACATTCCCAAAATAATCTGTTAATCACCCGGAACACACCTGAGGCCCTCGGAACCTCGACCAAACATACCAAGCAATCCTATAACTCCATACGAACATAGTCGTTCATTCAAACCATATCACATAACATCAAAATCGCCAATTATGTATGGATTCAAGCGTAAGGACTTATGAAGTTTCCAAAATCCACAACCAATGCCGAAACACATCAAAACTAGTCTGAATGACATGAAATTTGACACACAGGTCACAAATCAAAATTTCACGAATCAGCCGAAATTGCCAAACATCTAACTTTCGCCAATTCAAGCAAAAATCTATTATAGACCTTGAGAACATATTTTGGACGCGCTCTTCAGCACAAAATCACCATACGAAGCTGTTGACCTCATCCATAACTCATTCTGGAGTCATTTACATAAAAGTCCAATTCCGATCAAAACTTCACTGTTTAAGCTTCCAAAATAACTGTCCTTCTTCCAATTTGACTCAGAATCATCTGGTAACAGAATCCACCCATGCACATAGGTCAATGTACACAATACAAAGCTGTTCAAGACATTATGGCACCGAACGGAGGTTAAATTCTCAAAACAACCCCTCGGGTCGTTACAGAAGTGAAAAAAATTCCCTTTTAATGGTCACGAAGATAGTATTTAAATCTTTTCCATAAATTCATTTACCAAGTCTATAAGGTTTAAACACTTTAATTTCATCAATAAGGTTACAAGTACGGAAAATAATGTTTTTGGGTCCTAGACTACCCGGACATATGCATAATAGTAGCTACGCACGGACTCCCGTCGCCTCGTGCGTACGTAGCCCCCAAAAATAGTAACACATATTTAATTATTTCACTTATGGGGACAATTCCCTCCTACAAGGTTAGAAAGGAGACTTACCTCGCTTGAAATATTCATAATCGGCTTCTAAGCCCTTCTGATGACTCAAACTGATGCACAGCGTCCGAAAACTATCCAAATAACGGACAAACCAATGAAAATATACTCTAATACTTATAACAATTCAATTTATATAAATTCCCAACTCCGCTTGGAAAGTCGATAAAATCACCCTCAGGCCCACGTGCCTAGATACCGAAATTTTTTGAAGATAAAGATTACCCATAACTTTACGAAATCAAATATATAATCCTCTATCAATTTCATGCCTAAATTCGTGGTAAAATCCAAAAATACATATTTTAGGTCTTTTTTAAAAAATCCCAATTTTTCCACAAATTTTCATGTAAAATCTATACATAATCATGTATTTAACTCAATAACTAGCAGAGATTACTTACCTCATGCTTGGTGGTGAGAATGGAACCTAAATGTTTCTCCAAAATCGTCTTCCATGGAGAAAATATGGTGGAAATGAGCCAAACCCTTGTCATAAAATAACACACTGCCCAGCCCGTTTTTTCGTACCTGCGGTCAACCACCCGCATATGCGGTCTTGCAGGTGCGGCTAAAACAATGCACCTGTGCGTTCCTCTTCCCTTGCAAGACTCTGCACCTGCGCCTTCCCTTCCGCATCTGCACCTTCGCAGGTGCGGACATAACCTCGCACCAACAGCCAAATCCTCGTAGGTGCAGTTACACCAGACACCAGCAGCCTTAGCCTTTCTGAAAATTCCATTTTCGATCCGATAACCACCCGGAATCCACTCGGGGCCACCGAGACTCTGTCCAATCACATTAACCAGTTTCAAAATATAATGTGTACCTACTCGAGGGCTCAAATCACATCAAATAACCTCGAAACAATGGATCGCAACTCAATTAAATCTTTATGAACTTTGAAATTTCCAACTTCTAAATTTGATGCCGAAACCTATTAAATCACGTTTGATTGACCCCAAATATTTGCACACAAGTAACGTTCAATATTACGGACCTGCCCCAACTTTCGGAATCGGAATCCGACCCCGATATCAAAATTTTCACTTACGGTTCAATTCCTCAAAAACCTTCAAATTTCTAACTTTAACCAAATGACTCCAAAATGACCTACAGACCTCTGAATTCACTTCTGATCGCGCCCCTAACACCAGAATCACCATACGGAGGTATTCTAAGACTCGGAATCCCAAACGGATGTCAATGTCACTGAAATTAACTTCAACCCAGACTTATCAAATTCTTATTAAATGCTAACTTCCACAATATACGCTAAAATGCTCCCGCCTCATCTAAAACCCGATTCGAACATACACCCAAGTCCGAAATCATCATATGAACCTGCTGGAACTTTCAAATCCTAATTTTGAGGTCGTTTACTCAAAAATCAAAACTTAGTCAATTCTTCCAAGTTAAGGCTTCCGAAATGAGAAATTTCTTTGTAATTCGACTCCGAACTTCCTGAAATTCAATTCCGACCATGCCTACAATTCATAATACATTAAATAAAGTTGTTCATGGCCTTAAACCGCCAAATAACACGCTAGAGCTCAAAACGACCGGTCGTGTCGTTACAAAAAGTACGACTTTAAAAAATCAAAGTCTAAAAACTTAAATAAATGCCATTACGAAAATACTAAATCCAGAATTTGGTATCACAACTTCACGGACTGTTTATGAATACTACATATAAAGGTCAGAACCAAATAAATACATATGTCTCAGAATAAGGAAGAACAAAGTGTAAATAAAATAGGAGGGGACGCCAAGGCCTGCGGACGCCTGCATGACTACCTCGGAATCTCCAAATGGACTGAAGGCATCCCCTCACTCTATGGTCCATAGGTTCATGTACCACGATCAACACAAAAGTGCAGAGTGTAGCATCAGTACAACTGACCTCATTTACTGAGTAAGTGTCGAGCCTAACCTCGGCGAAGTAGTGACAAGGCTAGGACACGACAACCAACTAAACCTGTGCAGTTTAATCATATCTGGACAAGATAATAACAACAAGAAATAAGCAGCTAAATACAAAGAAAGGGGAACATGCTGAGGGGAGGAAATATCAAATGAAGGAAATAACGAAGTAAAGCAACAAATTAGATATCAATTTAAACAACATAAGTAACAACACAAAACAAGTACACAGCATCACCCTTCGTGCTTTTCCTCTCATCATCACCAAATAAATAGAATGCACGACATCGCCCTTCGTGCTTTTACTCTCATCCTCACAATAAATCAATAGTGTAACGACCCGACCAGTCGTTTTCAGCTCTAGCGCGTCGTTCAGCGGTTTGAAGTCGTGAGAAGCTCCGTTTTAGGTATTATGACCCGTGGGCATGGTCGGAATCGAATTCGAAGAAGTTTATAATTTAGTTGAAAAAGAAAATTCTCATTTCAGAAGCCTTAAGTTGGAGAAATCAACTAAGATAGGAATTTTGAGTAAACGATCTCCGAATCAGGATTTGAAGGTTCCAGCAGGTTCGTATGATAATTTTGGACTTGGATATATGTCCGGACCGGGTTTTGGATAACCCGGGAGCGTTTCGGCGTATATTGTGAAAGTTAGAATTTTAGAAGGATTTCACGAATTTGGGGTTGAAGTGCATATCATTGAGGTTGATTTTCGTTTGGGATTCCGAGTCTGGGAATAGCTCCATATTGTAATTATTGAATTGGGAGCGTGATCGAAAATAAATTTGGATGTACGTATGTCATTTTGGAGCCAGTTGGCTAAAGATAGAAATTTGAAGGTTTTTGGGAAATTCGGCTGGAAGAGGAAGTTTTGATATCGAGATCGGAATGCAATTCTGAAGGTTGGAGCAGGTCCGTAATTTGATAGGTTTCGGCATCGGATGTAGAAGTTTGAAATTCTAAGTTCTTAAAGAACCAAATTTGAGTGCAATTCCTGATTTTGGCGTTGTTTGATGTGATTTGAGGGCTTGAGCAAGTTCGTGTCATGCTTTGGGGCAGATTGGTATAATTGGACGGGGTCCCGGGGGCCTCAGGTGGATTCCGGGTGGTTAACGGATCAAAGTTGAAGTTGGAAAATGGCTGAAGCTGCTGTCATCTGGTGTAACCGCACCTGCGAGGCTTTGACTGCAGGTGCAAAGCCGCAGGTACGGCTTGGGAGTCACTGGTGCGAGAGTGGGCAGACTTGGTTGGGAACCGCAGATGAGATGGATATTCCGCACATGCGATGCCGCAGGTGCAGGCAGTGGTTGAGTGATGCCGCAGGTTCGATTTGGCTGGAGTTGAGCGAAACCGCAGGTGCGGCAGATTTTGTCACACATGCGGGATCGCAGGTGCGGAGGAAGGACTACAGGTGCGGAAATCAACCTAGGCAGAATGTTTTAAAATGAGAATTTGGGGTTCATTGTCTTCATTTTTCATGGTTTAGGCGATTCTGGGAGAGCCTTTCAAGGGAGATTTCACCAAGCATCAAGAACTAATTTGTTTCTACTTGTTTCTAAGGTTAAATACAAGATTATATGCATGGACTAGGCATGGGAATTTGTAGGAAATTGGGGTTTTTGGATGAAAAAAATAGAAAATGTACTTTTTGATTTTATCCACGAATTGAGCATGAATATTTGAGTAAATTATATATTTGAGCGGGGTTGGGAAAATTTTGGTCATTTTACTGAGCGGGGTTGGGAAAATTTATAATCTGAATTCGGAGTATTAGGATGAATTTTCATTGCTTTGTCATTTATGTGGTAGTTGCGGAGCGTTATGCGTCCGTTGGAGTCATCGGAAGGGCTTAGAAGTCGGTGTTGGAATTTTGGGGCGAGGTAAGTCTCCTTTCTAACTTTGTGAGGGGGAATCGTCCCCCCTAGGTGAAATAATTCACTACATGCTATTATCTTCGGGGGCTACGTACACCCGAGGTGACGGGAGTCCGTGCGTAGCTACTATTTTGCCATGTTCGGGTAGCATAGGACCCACTAGCATGCTTTATGTGTGTACATGTAACCCTGCATGTGATATTAAATTGCTAATTTGACTGAAACGTAATTGAATGTTTAAAAGTAAGGTAGAGTTCATATTGTTAAATCCTTCTAAAAATAGAATTATTTCCGATGTGAATATATGTGTACCTGGACTGGATTGTATTATGGAGTATCACCTCATTTGACAAATGAGTTTCAAAAACAAAGATTTCAAAACCTATATCTCATGTTTCTTTTAATAAAGATTTTACCACTTTCCTGAGAGAAACGGTTTTTCTTGATAAAATATCAGTTTATTGTGTGGATATGTGTAACTTTGGGTGCCTGAGCCGCTTGAGTGATTCACGAGCAGGAAGACCCTGTATTTTCCTATGTATTCATATGAGCACCTGAGTCACATGTATGATTCGTGAGCAGGCTAGCCGTAATATGTTAATCGCGTCGCATGATCGATTCGCGAGCGGGGTCGATAGACGCATCTATGGTTTGAGCCGGTCGACCCCTCGGCAGTGCACAATTTATTATTGTTGGTTCGTGCCGTTCAACCCTCGGCATTGCTTGCAAATGATATTTTCTGCGTAGTTGCTATGATATTTGCCTGATTACTGGCCTGAAATGTTAAATTGTCAATTGAAATGACAAAGATTTAAAGTTGTTAAAAAGACTTTTGGAAGAAGTTGTTCCTTCCGTTGATTTATTATTATTTTATTAAATCACCATGTTGATTAGTTGTGAATATGACGAAGATATAAAGTGTTAAATGGGAACTAAATTGAAGGATGTTTAAATCATGTTTTATAAACTGCCTATGATAAAAACCATGCTTAGCGTCACTCTTAAATATTTTAAATGGACCTTTAGTAAGTGCCTAAATTGACCTCTCGTCACTACCTCTCTGTGGTTAGGCGGGTGACTTACTGAGTACACGTTGTTTTTGTACTCTTACTACACTTGCTGTGCATTTTATTGCACATGTACTTATATAGAAAATGTGGAGGATTTAGAGACTCAGGCGAGCTGCTTCTTCCGGAGGCGATCCGCAACTGACAGAGTCACCTTCAAACTGTATCGATTTCATTTTCAATTTCCTTGTCCAGTTGTATTTCGGACAGGCTTTGTATTATTTGTAAAATTCTTAGAAGTTGCTCATGTAATTGTGACATTGGGTTCTGGGATATGTATTGGGATAATAGTTTAAGTGAAATCTTTAGATCACTATATTTTGAACAATAGAATTTTAGATGCTGTCGTATTTAATTTACAAAAATTTACTTATTTGATTATGAAATGCAAGAAAAGGTAACGGTTTCGAAAATGTTAAAACATGAACGTATTTCAACTAATTAAGTATTTGTCTTGCCTGACAGTGGTGTCCAGCGTCATCACGACCTATGGATTTTGGGTCGTGACAACATGGTATCAGAGCGCTAGGTTCCCGTAGGTCTCACGAATCATGAACAAGTCAGTAGAGTCTTGTGGATCGGTACAGAGATGTCTGTACTTATCTTCAAGAGGCTACAGAGATGTCAGGAGTACTCCCCTTCTTTATTTTTCATCGTGCGAGTTGATTCCTTTCAGGATTATTCCATGTTCATTCCTACTCAATCTTACGTGTCGCGAAGCGCTTGCTATGGATCAGGAATTTGAGGAAATGGAAATAGTGCTACAAATGTAATTCGATATGCTTCCATGTGTAAATGGTCGTGGTTGTTGTTATGGCCCTGTGAAAAGGGTAATATGTTATTTCAGCTCAGTAGCTGTGTTTCTGGGAGCCTTAAGGCTGCACTCGGGTAGTGCTAATGTTTGCAATTGATTGTCGCGCGGTGTCGATATGATGATAGGATGTTTGCCCGTATGTTGGGGAAGATGAATTCTTTGAATGAAGGTCTTTTCAGAGTGTGATTTTGATATTTCCGTGCTTTTGCGCTGGTAGAGGAATGGCATTTTGGGTTATGAATGGTCCGGTTGAGGTTGATAAGGTAGTAAGACTTGGTGTCTTCAAGCGAGATGGGATATGCACCTGTGTCGTGTAGTCGTTGTCATTGGTCGAATGGAATGTGTTAGGTTTGTCGGGGCTAAGGATTCTTCGGTTGCGTGGGGTCAGAGTATTGAGCAGAAGTATTGAAGGATGCGGTTGGCAAAAAATGATCCTGGAATGAGGCTAGGAGGTGGTTCTATTTCTAGGAGGCCAGGTGTAAGAAGCGGAAGTCGAGTAGTCGCAAAGTGGGGGAGCGGCAGCACAACTTGGAATTTGAAGATATTTGTCGCGCATTATAGGTGTCCATGAGAAGCGGACAAACTAGTAAGTATGTAAATGAAGCAGGGCATGGGATGTGGTATTGAAGTCGCAAAGAGCTAGCATCCAGCACCGTTGGGAGGTGTCCGCGGGTGATTCCCATAGGTGGGTTATCTTCTGGGGATCGGTTAGCAATGGCGGGTTGGCAGGTTCTGTGAGAGTCCTAGTGGCTAGTCGGTAGGAGATAGAATGATGCTAGAGAATTCAAGTATTTAGGAAGTGCTAACAAGGGAATTTGGAAGGATTGGATGGATTGGCTGAGAAAGATCGTGTTATAAAAGGAGGAAAGATCTCAGCAGGATCTAGAGTGGTGCAAGGAGTAGCTTCGGGTTAAGTGGGGGAGTCCCACCATCTGCAGTTGGGTTGTAGGATTGTCTTCGCATGGGGTTGAGGATTTTCGGCATGTTGGCAAGTTATTTCAGCTAAGGAAAAAGGGGTAAAATGGTAATTGTGCATGGGATTCGATGAATATGTGCAAAATATGTCCCTGTCAGAGCAGGGTTAGGCTTTGGAAGATTCAGAATATATGCTTAAGGCATGGGCGAGTTGTAAGGATAGT
>MDKI01225373.1:0-55614 GCA_005239505.1 Nicotiana paniculata | reverse complement strand
GTCACTTTAAGTGGAGAAACTCCCGTACCCCCCTTTGGGGCGTATAAACAGGAGGTGTGACACATCTTTGTCGAGTCGGGATGGATGGAATATCGAGATTGATGAATCTCAATCATAATCTTATCTCTCAACCCTGCCACATTAGGCACACATAATCAGCCCTGGTATCTCAGTGCCCCATCTACTCCAATCTCAAAAGCCGTAATTTACACTGCTGAATGCTCTCTCTCAATCGTACTAAGGTAGGATCTTCATATTGCCGTGATTTTACCTCGGCTACCAATGATGATTTTAATGTATTCTGTACAGTAACACCTCCGTCATTAGGGTTTAACAATCTGATTCTCATATTGGATAGCTGATGAAGCTCTTTAGTCAACCCCCGTCTACCTGCCTCAATATGTACTAAGCTTCCCTTTGACTTACGAGTGAGAGTGTCTACCACAACATTGGCTTTACCGGGATGGTACAATATCTCGACATCGTAATCTTTCAGTAATTCAAGCCACCTACGATGCCTCAAATTCAACTCCTTCTGCTTGAATATGTATTGTAAACTCTTATGATCTGTGTAGATGTCAACATGGACACCATATAAGTAGTTTCGCCATATCTTCAAAGCATATATTACTGGAGCCAATTCCAAATCATGGGTCGGGTAATTCTTTTCATGCTTCTTCAATTGTCTTGATGCATAAGCAATAACCTTCCCATGTTACATCAATACGCACCCCAAACATATACTGAGGCATCACAGTATACCATATAACCTTTTGTTCCTTCTGGGAGAGTGAGCACTGGCGCAGATGTCAATCGATTCTTTAACTCCTAAAAACTTCGTTCACAAGCGTCAAACCACTGGAACTTAGTAGCTTTTTCTGTTAACTTAGTCAATGGTGCTGATATAGAGGAAAACCCTTCTACAAATCGCCTATAATATCCTGCTAGCCCCAGGAAGCTGCGAACTTCTAATGGTGTTGTAGGTCTCGGTCAATTCTGAACTGCATCGATCTTTCGAGTATCTACACTAATACACTCATTAGATATCACATGGCCAAGGAATGCTACTGAGTTCAACTAGAATTCACATTTGGAGAGCTTAGCATATAACTTACGATCCTGAAGCGTCTGTAATACTATCCGCAAGTGGCCCACATGTTCCACCTCCGAACGAAAATACACCAAAATGTCATCAATGAATACGATCATGAACACATCAAGATAGGGCCTAAATACAGTATTTATGAGATCCATAAAAGCCTCTGGGGTATCTGTTAGCCCAAGCGACATCACCAATAACTCAAAGTGCCATATTTTGTCCGGAAGGCCATCTTTGGAATATCCTTCTCCTTAACCCTCACCTAATGATACCCCGAACGTAAGTCAATCTTGGAGAAATAATTGGCACCCTAGAGTTGGTCAAACAGGTCGTCAATCCTTGGAAGTGGATACTTGTTCTTTATAGTAAACTTATTCAACTGTCGATAATCGATACACATCCTTAACGACCCTTCTTTCTTTTGCATGAATAGGACTGGCGCACCCCAAGGTGAAGTGTTAGGCCTAATGAAGCCCTTTATCCAGCAAGTCTTTCAACTGCCCCTTCAACTCTTGTAACTCTATCGGGGCCATCCTGTATGGAGGAATAGATATGGGTTGAGTGTCAGGCAACACATCAATGCTAAACTCAATATCCCTTTCAGGAGGAAGGCCTGGGAGTTCATCTGGGAAAACATCTGGAAAATCATTGACCACGAGGATTGATTGTAGGGTAGGCAGTTTTGCCTCCGCATCCCTAACGCGAATGAGATGATAAACGTAACCTTTTGACATCATCTTCCTTGCCTTAAGATAGTAAATAAACCTACCTTTCGGCGTAGCAATGTTCCCCTTCCATTCAATGACGGTTTCATTATTAAATATAAACCTAACCTTCTTCGTACGACAATCAACATTTGTATAGCATGAGGCCAACCAGTCCATTCCTATTATCACTTTGAAATCAACCATTTCTAATTCAAATAAACTGGCCGAGGTTTTATGACTACAAATCATCACACTACAACCTCTATATACCCCTCTAGCAATCTTAGAATCTCCTATCGGAGTAGATACCGTAAGTGGTTTACTTATTAGTTCAGGTTCAACGCCAAACTTATTAGCCACAAAGGGTGTAACATATGATAATGTAGATCTCGGATCAATCAACGCATATACATTGTAAGAAAACACAGACAATATACCTGTAACAACATCCGGAGATGACTCGAGATCCTGTCGACCTACTAGAGCATAGGTTTGATTTTGAGCACCAATCGAACTCGGCACTGAACCTCTACCTCTACCACGACCTGTCGACTGCTGAAAACCCCGTGCTGGAGGTCCTGATGAAGAAGAACCAGACACAAATCCAGTCGGCTAAGCCATACCACCACCTTCTCTGTTAGGAAAATCTCACATCATATGGCCAGGCTGTCCGCAAGAATAGCACGCATTAGAACCTCGATGACACAGTCCAAAGTGGGCATTACCGCACTGATCACAACGGAGTGTTGGGGGTCTCGTCTGACTAGTATCCCTATGATATTGCGAGCCTAATGCCCGTGAACTCTAACCTGGACCAGAATAGGTAAATCGATCATGCCGAGGCCTCTGAAACAGTGGAGGAGAACTAGCTACAGGTGGCATCAAACTCCTCGAAGACTGGGGCCTGACACTGCCTCTAAAGCCATGAGAATACCCTACAAATCTCGCCCTCTTATGCTGGCCCCTATCCTGCTCCCTATCTTCCCTTTGCTGGCGCTTACGATCCTCTAGCGTCTGCGCATAAGCCTGAATACGGTAAATATCCATGCCCTCCGCCAAAGAGGCTGTCGTGCACTCATTTATCAGATGTGGTCCCAACCCTATCACGAACATATTCACCCTATCACTCATCTCGGCCACCATATAGGGAGCATACCTCGCTAAAGAATCAAACTGCATACTATACTCTCGCACACTCATATTACCTCGTCTAAGGTTCAGGAACTTATCAGCTCTAGCTCGTCGTATCTCAACTGGCAAATAGTGACGAAGAAAGGCCTACGAAAATTCCTTCCACACAGCTGGAGGGGCGTTCGGACCCCTGGATCTCTCCTAACTATCATACCAGAAAATTGCTAAATCCCATGACCGATAAGAAGCCAACTGTAATGCCTCTATATCAGAAGCATGCATAACCAGCAGTGTACGATGAACCTGATCAATAAAAGTATGCGGGTCCTCCTTGGGGTCTGATCCGGTAAACACTGGAGGGTCTAGATTAATAAAATCACGAACTCTTGTACTAGCGGGTTTATCAACAGCACCTGTATTCTACCTCTGAGCTTGAGCAGCTACCAAGCTAGTCAACAACTGCACCGCACTCTGCATATCCTGATCTGTAGTGCCAGACGGAGGAACTGGTGTTGTTGGGTGCCTCCTAATATCCTCTGGAGGAGATGAGGTATGAGACAACATCTCACTCTGAGCCTCATTTTGGCCTGATCTGGCTTGAGGCACTTGACTAGTACGCTCTCCCACAGCTGTATCAAGCCGTCTACTAATCACTTGCTTCCTAGTCGAAGGCATCACTAAAAGAAATCAAGGTTAATATTAGATACGAACAATAAAAACTCAACTCTATGCATGATCTAGATTCAGGAAGAAGGTAACAACCCTAGATGTCATGTAGTATCTTGATTATAAATGTGGCGCGCTACACATCCATAATCAAGACTCTACTAGACACGGCTCATAGACAACCCCTAGGACATAATTTTTTGATACCAAGTTTCTCACGACCCAAACGGGAGGATCATGACTAGCACTCGGGCCATACTTGTCGAGCACCAATGTAAATTTTATCTAACCTTCCTTGTTATCTTTAAGGTCCAATGAAATCAATATAACTGGTAGGTATGGATCATGAACAATCAACAATGAAAGATAATGGCATGAACATACATAAAATGGGCTGACAAGACTGCCAAGGAACTACATATAAGATACAAGCTACCATGCTACCATGAAAGACTATACAACAAAAATCTGCCGACGAGGCATACAAAATTATACATGATTCGACACCTGTCTATGAGCCTCTAAAGGATCATAAGTGCTGCAAAATTTCCGGAACAGGACCCCGACATACCCATAATGTCTAAAACAAAAATGCATACAAAGACCACGGCAAGTCTAGAGAAGGGATCTCGCCAATAACCGCTGAACTGGGAAGCCTACTATGGTGGGGGAGCTGCGCCTACCTATCTATCAGGATCTGCAGCATGACATGCAGTGTCCACAAACAAATATAACGTCAATACGAATAAAGTACTGATTATGTAAGGCAGGAAAGCATAAGTAAGAACAGTAATGTAAACAGGGATAGAGAATATACAATCTCTAACATCTGGGTACCTATGAGAGCTACTGACATGAAATGTGTTATACATACATATATATACATAAACTTTTAAAACATACACCTCTGTGGGAAACATCATCATCATAACGTACTCGGTCATAATAGGCTCGGTAAAACGTAACTGGCCACGTGGAGCTCGGTAAAACCCAATTGATTAGTGATTGCACAATAGGTGCCATACACGGCTGACTATAGCGTGGCTCGGTAGAGTAATATATATATATAATGCATGTAGGACTCATTGGAATCATATTCTGAACCTTCCGGAGTGACGTAAGGTCGATATTCTCCGTACAAGTTATTAGGACTAACTCATCATCAATATTTTTATTAGAATCATGAAGTACCAACAATATTGATAACATAATAATAAGAGAAGCAACCTCAACATCAATTGTTCAATAAGAAGGGAAACAATGTAAGTACTGCTAGCTTCTAAGAGTATAGTATCTTTGGAAGCTCGTTCATTGCATTATGTACAATCGGAGTAGTGCAAAATAAGGAAAGGGATAGCCTCACATAACTTGTATATATACTTCGCAACCTCAAGCTATGCAAATGTCACGACTCCTTAGTCTACAATAAGAGAAATGACATTATCGTTATCGTTTAAGCGTCGTAACTATTATGTATCGACCACAACCTATTTTACGATGAAACGGACAGAACCTACCCTATATATATGACTTCACACAAGTAAAAACAATCACCAAACAACATCAATAATAATCACATTGAGCCTCCGAAAACAATCCACCAACCAACAACATTACTACTAAGCCCTTCGATATATATTTCACAAGTTCTAGCTTCAATGGCTTAGCTACAACTTGGAAAATCTTAAATACATGTAGAGGAAGAGGTTCCTTACCTTTAAATAGAAATAACAACTCCAGTTTGACCTTAATTGTCCATGAAATATCCCTCCAATGCTGCCACAAGAACAAGGAAGCAAAACTAGTAATCAATTAGTGGTTTTCAGCACTAGAATCACTTTAGAAGACTTGAAATCACCTAGGGTTGATATTAAAAACTTGAGGGAGTATTTACAGAACATAAATCACTTAAAACAACCTCCCACACGAGCTGTAACAACACATAAATCAGAAACAACTAGAAGAACAAGAAACTTACTAGCACCACGGGATTTCTGACACTTGATTTGTGTTGTTTGCCCTTTGTTTTAGTCTTGGATCATGAGAGAAACTTTATAGAGTGTTTTTAGGGTTCTAAGGCCTGAAGAATAATGACTAAAAACGGGGTTGAGGCATCTTATATATATCAATATGTTTTAAACCGCCTATGTGGGCCCCATAGAGAGTTTCTTGGTGCAGTCTCGCAAAAATACGAATATCTCTATACTCCGAGATCGTATCAACGAACGGTTTAATGCATTAGAAACTAGACTCATAGATCTTCAATTTTGTGGGTAGATCATCCCATAATTACAAGTAAATTTGGAGAAAATCTTAGTAACATTTGACCTAAAGTTTAAGTAAAATTATGAACATAAGTTGTGACAACTTTTGTCGACTTTTGTTTCATAACTCGTTTGACTTCAAGACTTATGATACGGATATTATATGATTCAAATACCTTAAAATACGACCTCTTGAGAATATTAATCACCTCTAGGTTTACCCAAAAATACGGTTACAACACCCTTGATTCGTTTAACTTCTAATACTTGTTAACCACCCTTATACACCTTTGTATCATTTAAGACCAATAGGATTAACTTCTTATCATCTCAAAGATAATCTCTTCTCAGATTTACGTCGACTAACTTATGGCATGAACCAACGTACGTGAATATTGGTTGTAACACTTATCTCGCTCAAATTATGCTATAAGGCCCCAACATAGCCACACTATGTGTGAATATAACCAACAAATCACAATCTCTCTTATCATTGAAGAGTAACTCATGGAACATATCCGAACACTAACAAACTCAACTCTAACTGAACGGAACACCCCTCAACAGTAGCAGTACAGAGTCAACCAACCCGAAGCAGTGTAGAATACACATCCTGATTGGACCTAACAATGGAACCCCCCCCCCCCTTTCCCAAATCAAATTTAGTCACCCAAACATAGATAAATAACCCTCCAAAAGTCCACAATGACCGAATCATAACACATACTGTAATCTGGCTAGATTAGGCCACAACATCACATTCCACAACCATGAAACAATATGCTCCTAAGAACTCCCAGTCTCCAAATCCATATAACACATGAATCACCATATCCGATCACAACTCCACCGCCCAAATGTCTAACACATCTCTCATACATGATCATCCCATGAGAAATACTCCCATAATTTTCCCGTGCCACATAGCAAGATTTGAATATCAGCAGTCGATCAACCAGGAGAGTACCACAATACCAATGAAGTATCCATAAATCAAAACACAGTGCGCCTTCAAAAATATACACTCTCCTCAAGAAATACCGAATAGTAATAACATTAAACTAGACATCTGAAATTGTCCATGTTGTTTAAGAATTCATGACCTTCCCTTCAAAACTGAATCGTGACCTTGCACATGAAATTCTCAATCCTACACAACACACCGCATCTAGCATGTCATCATAGGAAAAGTACGAAAATCTCATAATTCACTCCGATTCACAAGCAAACTACATACTCAATTAGCTAGGACTCTTCCATTTGATCCCATCCAAGAGAAAATCACAATACGCAACATGTCCCACACACCAGTAGGAAATATACATCTCAAACCGTGGTAGAAACCATCGAGAACTCTCGAAACCCATTTGCACATAACCAAACCATCAGAACTGAGCCTCTCTAACTCAACCAAGCTACGCATGCCGTCAAAACACAAGATTATCGCCACAAAATACCTGTAGAACCCCACCACATCGTAAGCACCCAAATAATTGATCACATCCATCATGGTGTTGATCCAACCTACTATCAAGATGTCATATTGTCTCCGATTTCCTTCAGAATTATCCTCAAGTTGACACCTCTCCTTGTCAGAACACCACGGTCCTTAACCAAAGCTCACCCCACGAGCTCCTAGCGTAAAACCATACAGCCCTAAGGCTCGTAAGCCAATGAATTCCCTCTAAAGCACCCCCAAAGCACTGCAACCGATACACCCGCTCAGAAGAGACCTTATGTGAACCTAAAATCATTTCCTTCACCTCCTTGATATTGAAGTGTAGAATCCATAACGATATAGAAATACCGCGATTGCCGACACCATCCAATGCAAATATTAGATTCTATCCATATACTAATCTGAAACTCTGAATTGCTACATATAAATCTTGAATCCATTAGAACCATTCTCGAGAGTCATCTTCTCTTCTCAAATCCCAATTGCACCGCCCCAAACGCCCAAACGACTTGTTCCCCATTAGCACGACGGCGCCCAAAGAAGTGACCCTCACCTTGTCGCAACCAAGCAAATTCTTATTTCATGCATACTACATCCTTCACAAATAACCACTCAATCATCCCATGATTCTCATATACCCCTAGAGTGCTATACAACCCATATCCAGAAATTCTCTTACTCGAGTCATCTTCAATCTCAACCACCGCAAGCCATAATTGATTTACAAGTATAACTCAAACCGAAACCAATACAACACATAACCATTCAATCAACTCGTACATAGCGGACTTCTCCACTTGGCTCAAGGCCATGGAATAAAACATCTGATAACTTAAAACAACCATACCACATTACTTCCATAATACCTCAGTGAGATTCAACTAAATCCTTCATAAGCTCATGTAACACAACTCATCTAATACCTCAAATCATCTGCAAATCTCGCATTCATCCTCGGACAGTCAGGTCAACTATTACAACCAATCCAAACTCAAATCGCACAAATATAACCCACTGGTAGAAAAAGAAGCCTCCACACAACATCATGAGGATCACACATCCGTAGATTACCTCGAAGGTTATAACCACTTGCTTAGACTCAACTAACATCTTTTTTTACCCTCTCACAGCCACAACTACTACACAATAACTTAATTTTCCTGAGTCTAAACTCACCAGCAAGGCATGAGAACCTACTTCACTCCACACATCCATAACCCGAGACTATACGTCAAATCAAGACATAAATCATGCACCCAATAGTCCTTTCTACATCTCAAGCAAACTCTTTTCGTCAAATTCAATCCATCTGAACACTTTTTGCAGTCATATCATACTCATTATATAAACATCCAACCACTCATCGAGCCACAATTTCCACTAATAGGACAGTACCAGACTTATAAGTCCAAAAGAACGTCCTAACACAACCGAAATCCCCGTGCTCAAGCTACAGTCAAACCCCAGCCTCAAGTCATCTAGACTGGCCCATCACCAGCACGGATAAATCACATCTCGCACCTCGTCCATGGAATCACAAGCCATCGATGCACAGCTGATACCGAGCGCTCACATGCGCATACAAATGTGTGGAAGGAATTTTCAAGAGTTACACTTCAAGCTGAATTAATGTCGCACGATAAGGAAAGAAGGATGGGAAGTATATCCTAAATTCCCTATAGCCTCTCAAAGATAGGCATGGACGTCATCATACTGATCCTCAAGACTCTACTATACACTTGCTCATGACTTATAGAACCAATGAACTTAAATCTCTAATACCACATTATCACGACCCAAAATCCACTAGTCGTGATGGCACCTAACCCAATCCGCTAGGTAAGACAATTAACAACTATCAAATTTAATAAGACTTATTATGAGAAGAAATGATAATACAACTATTTAATACAAGAATCTTCCCAAGGACTGGTAGTACAAATCATGAGCTTCTAAGAATAGAGTTTACAAAACTGATATGAATTAAATACATCATCTGTTCGAAAAGTACATAAACAAAGTTTTATGAATCAAAGGCTACCATGAACAAGAGGCAGCTACAACTGGAACGCAGGCTCATCTTCAAATCCATCCACATCGAGCACAGCAACATCAACAACCAACATCTGCACGCAAGGTGCTGAAGTGTAGTGTGAGTACAACCAACCCCATGTACTCGGTAAGTAACAAATCTAACCTTAGGTTGAAAGTAGTGACGAGCTAGAAAAAAGGTGGGGTCCAATACCAATATCCCACAATAGTTCGTAAGAATGTTAAGCAAGTAATAAAAGAGGAAACTCAGAGGTGAAATGCTCAGGCTATTCATAGTTTTCCGAAAAATAGATCTGTTTTTCAAGTATATCAGTGAAAACCCAAATCCTTTACTGAAATTGTCGAACATATGAGTAAATTTGAAACAATATTTTTCCCAAAAACCCTTTCAATAATAAATTTAACGTTCCATTTTTCTTTCCAGGTAGCCAGTGTAACATATATCACTATGCTCATATGTTAATACGTGTGAGAAGCCATGAATGACATGATATCATACAATATGAGGAATAAATGCATCCCTATGCATGTATATCAAGTGTGCATATCAAAGGCGATACAACTCAATGATAAAACCATATGCATACTCTCAGAGTATTAATCACTCAGTCCTCCCAGTCACCCAGTCCTCCATTCACTCAATCATCACAGCCACTCCTTCCTCACAATCACTCAGCCCTCACAATTACTTAGTCCTCCCAATCGCTCAGCACTTGTCACTCGCACTCAGTAGGTGCCTACGCTTGCTGGGTGTGTGTACAGACTTCAGAGGGGCTCCTTCAGCCCAAGTGTTATATCGAGCCAATCATGGCATAAAATTAATGAAACATGTTGCGGCGTGCAATCTGATCCCATAAATATCCTCACAATCAGGCCCTCGGCCTCACTTAGTATCAATCTCTCCAGTCTCTCAAACCTCAATGTCATGAAATATCAGCCCAAAAGTAATGATGTGATGTATCAATATGTAGTAACAGAGACTGAGGTATGATATGAAATGAATGAACATGACTGAGTATGAAATTGCAATGTGAGCAAATAATTCAACAACAGTAACGACCTCAATGGGTCCCAACAGAATAATCATGTAGCCCAGACATGGTTTCTAACATGAATCACACCTTAATAGCTCTAGTACGTACAGATTTCATGGTTACAGATAAGATCAGGTAACTACACAGAATAACGGAATTTCAACTAATATAATGCACGTCTACACGTCCTTCACCTAGTATGTGTGTCACCTCAACACCAATCATATAACACGTAATTCAGGGTTTTATACCCTTAGCACCAGGTTTAGAAGTGTTACTTACCTCGAACGAGCCGATTCTAATACCGAACAAGCCAAGCGATGCTCCAAAAATGCCATCATGTGCGTTCCGACCTCCTAACGACTCGAAACTAACCAAAAACAACTCAAATACATCAAACAATGCTAAGGGAACTAATCACAATCGAAAAAGGTCGAATCTTTAATCAAAAGCCCAAAATCGGCGAAAAGCACAACCTGGGCCCGCACCCGTGAACCCAAAAAAATTTAAAAAATCTGACAACCCATTCAATTACGAGTCCAACCATACTAGTTTCACTCAAATCCGACTCCAAATCGATGTTCAAAACTCAAAAATTCATATTATGAAACTTTAGGCCAAAACCCCCAATTTCCTCTTTGAAAATAATCAACCAAAATCTAGAATCAAAGATAAATTCATGGAATATATCCAAAACCGAGTAGAGAATGCTTACCCCAATCCACATGGTGAAAATTACTTCAGTAATTGCCTCAATCCGAGCTTCATAGCTCCAAAAATGTGAAAAGAACCAAAGCCTCGATTTAATAGGTTCTACCGTGTAGATTCTGCATTTGCGGACAAGTGGCGCATCTGCGACCTTCACTTTTGCAAAAAAAGGCTCGCATTTGCGAGACAGACTTGATCCTCTAGTGGTCTCTTCTGTGATGGTCAGAACTGCATGTACAGTTGCGCTTCTGTGCAAATCCCTACGCATTTGCGGACTCCTACCCAGCAGTGCATTCTCGTTTCTGCACGCCGGGCTCGCTTCTACAGCCATCGCACCTGCGCAATACCAGTTGCAGGTGCGGAACACCGGAACCAGCAGCTTAGAAAAAGTTCAATATGCAATGAAATGATCCAAACCTCGTCCAAGACTCACCCGAGCCCCTCGGGACCCTTTCTGAACATGCCAATGAGTTTCATAACATAATACGGACCTACTCGAGGCCTAAAACCATGCATAACAAAATCAAAGCGACGAATCACACCTCAAATCGAAATCTATGAACTTTGAAATTTTCAACTTCAATAACTCGTGCCTAAACATAGCAAATCAACCTGGAATAAGTCCAAATTTTGGACACAAGTCCAAAATGACATAACGAAGCTATACCAATTCTTGAAACCACAATCCGAATCCGATATCATAAATTCCACTCCCATTCAAACTTTTTAACTTTCGAAACCTTCAAATTTCCAATTCTCGCCATTTTGTGCCTAAACTTCTAGAACCATCCAAATGCAAATCCGATCATACGCCCGAGTAAAAAATCACCATATGGACCTATCGAAACCATCAAAACTCCATTCTAGAGTCAAATTCATAAAAAGTCAAACTTCAATTTTGAATAACCTGAAAACCAAAACAGACGATTCGCATAAATCATAATACATCACACGGAGCTACTCATGCCCTCATACTACAAAAAAAAGTTTAATTTCTCAAAACGACTGGTCGGGTCTATACACAATGGATCGGTATTGACACCATCACCATGCCGATCAGGTCTATTTCTTAAACATGGAACATCATGTTCAAAATAATATGAACAAAAATAAGAATCTTTTATAGCCATATATTCCTCACATATTGATCCCTCAATCCTTGATCTATTTTTCACAGTCCGTTTACATTTGCCAATCATCCTGCATAGCACGATTTGAATATGAAATAATATTTAAATAAAATACGTAAGGATAATTGATTAAATATAATTAAGTCTTGAAGTGATACATCCATCTACATTGATCTGTCCCTCCTAGACGTGCCTCTTGCGCAAGTTGAATTGGAAGATATTCCATGATATCGAAAAAACCAACCGGAAAAATTTTCGCCAACCTGTTTAAAGTTAAGAGAATATTATTGTCTATGTAAGATAGGTTCTTCCCCCTGAATGTGCTAGAGCATAACTCCTTGAAAAATAAGCATATCTCTGTGAATGTCTTTCATATTCTATCAGGCAAAGCAACGAATGCAATAGGCATCAAATGTTCCACGAAATGTGACAATCATGGCTTTTCATGGACATCAAATTCCTTATTTCATGTCAACACACATAGATAAGTTTGACTCATATCCATCAGGAATCCTCAAATTATTAACCCAATCACAAATCTCTTTTCTCTCATCCAAAGTGAATATGTAACTGGCCTTAGTTTTCTTGTAACGACCCGACCGGTCATTTTTTGTTATCGGACCCCCGTTCCCCTAAATGAAACTTCCCACAGCGGATTTTTATGATTTATGACTTTCAGGGACTGGTGGTCCGGGATTCGAAGGTGTTTAGAGTGCTATAGGAACAAATGGTTCCTTAAGGTTGGCCTTTAAGGCCAAGTTTGACTTTTGTCAACATTTTGGGCAAACGACCTCGGAATCGAGTTTCGTCAGTTCTGGTAGCTTCGTGTGATGATTTTGGACCTGGGCGTATGCTCGGGATGTGTTTCTGATGATCAAGGAGAGTTTCGGCGCCAAGTATTGAAATAAAAAGTTCCTTAAGTTCCTATTGTGTTTTTGGACGTGTTTTTGTGTTATTAAGGTCCGAATGGAATTTCGAGACTGGAAATAGTTATGTTATGTCATTTATGACTTGCCTGCAAAATTTGGTGTCGTTCCGAGTAGTATAGGTTGGTTAGGCGCGTTGTTAGCGAAGTCTAGAAAACTTAAAGTTCCTAAGTTTGGTTCTTGAGGTTTTAAGGTGTGATTTTGAGTTTTAGCATTTTTTTTTTGGGTATTCCGAAGGCTCGAGCGAGTCTGTATTATGATTTGGGACATGTTGGTATATTTGGATGAGGGCTCGGGTCGGCCCAGGGGCCTCCCAGGCACCCAATGGGGCTAAAAACCCAGCTAAAATAGTTGTTGGTGCACCTGATCTGGTGTGACTGCAGGTGCGGTTGCCCAGTCGCAGGTGCAGGACCGCTCCTGCGGTCCCAAGGATCGCAAGTGCGACCCCAAGTAAGATCCCCCTTTTCTCGCAAGTGCGGACAAAAGTCCGCAGGAGCGGAACCGCTGGTGCGTCCATCTCTCCAGGTGCGAACCCAGCCCTTCCGGTCCAGTTCCGCAGATGCGAGCCCCAGCTTGCAAGCGCGAGACCGCAGGTGCGGTCCCCGAGCCGCAGGTGCGGAATCCCTGTAGGCCAGGCAGGATATATTCTTTGAAACCCAGGATTTCACCCCCTTTCATTCATTTTCCTCCACCATTAGAGTCTTGTGAGCTTGGGGAGAGCACACCACAACCTAGCTACTGTCAAGGTAAGTTAATTCCACTTCAGCAGTAGTTTAATTCATGATCTTCTAGCTAAATTAACTACTAAATCATTGAAAAGTCAAGAATTGGGTAGTAATTTAGGGTTCTTGAGAAATTGGTGAATTACCCATTTATTACCATAAATTCAAGTAGAAATCATATATTAACGATCCTTAGGCTTCGAGTGAGCGATTCCTTCATGAGTTTTCGGAATTCGAGCGTGCGGGCCCGGGGTTGGATTTTGGGAACTCTTCAAGAATGTTAAATTATTTAATAAATAGGATAATTTCCCTACTTTGAGCATGCATTGATGTCATTGTACCATATTTGGCTAGTTGCGAGTCCTCGGGTGTAGAGTTCGAAGTCCGGGCGCATCCTTGGTCCGAGGGGTAGATTCAACACGAGGTGAGTCTCCTTTCTAACCTTGTAAGGGGGAATTGTCCCCCTAGGTGATTTAAATGCTATATGTGATAATTTGTGGGAGCTATGTGCGTACAAAGTGACGAGAGTCCGTACGTAGCGACTATTACTATTATGTCCGGGTAGTTAGGCCCACATCATGCCTTGTGTTTTACTTGATATGAACTATATGCGTAATGAATTAATGTTACATGTTGCTTATGTCTCTGAATTTATGAAATTTAAGAAAAACTTGTAAGAAATTGTTCACGGAAAAGTATTCTGTTTTAAAAAAGGAATAATGTATGTGCATGTGTCTGCTTCACAATTTACATTCCGCAGCGGAGTGTGATTTCCCCCACTCTTATGGCAACGGGCCGTATGCCATGGCTGATTGAGAGATGCACTTTTGGTACGGGCCGTTCGATCCTCGGCAGTGCATAGAGAGGGATTGAGAGATGCACTTTTGGTACGGGCCATTCGATCCTCGGCAGTGGATAGATGTGAGTACTTTGTGGAGAGTTGCACTTTTGGTACGAGACGTTCGATCCTCGGCTGTGCATAGATGTGAGTACTTTGTGGAGAGGTGCACTTTTGGTACGGGCCATTCGATCCTCGGCAGTGGATAGATGTGAGTACTTTGTGGAGAGGTGCACTTTTGGTACGGGCCATTCGATCCTCGGCAGTGCACGGGCTTGACTACCTTATGACTCCGGCCTGTTGTCCTTACCCTCCATGTGTATGATTTATTTGTTAATAAATTCATGGATATTGATTTAATATATATTTGGGGAAAAGGTGAAGTGGTAATTGTTTTATTTATTCCCAGTATTCTTCCTGGATTTCAGTATCTTACATATATACTTGTTGCTTCATTGTCTTTACATGCCTACTGTTTCCATTACATCCTGTTAAATTATACTGGTGGACCTTAGTGAGTATCATGTCGACCTCTCGTCACTACCTCTTCGAGGTTAGGCGGGATACTCACTGGGTACATATATATTTATGTACTCATGCTGCACTTCTGTACTTAATTGTACAGGTTCTAAGGCTGGTGTTTCAGGTTATCCGACCGGAGCTTGACATATATTCTGGACCTGACTCCACGATGAGCTGCCTCCCTTGGTGATTCTCAGAAGTGCTATGGAGTTATCTTTTGTTTATTTCTGTCTACTTCTCTTCGACAGCAGTACAGTTTGTATCATCTTTTGTATATTCTACTAGTTCGCATGTTTACTTGTGACACTAGTTCCTGGTACGCACATAGTAGATTCTTTATTTTGGGACTGTATATATTGGATCGTGATCATTGTGGCTGTATTTACTTAAGTTGGTTAATGTTTTCTATTTTATTTAAATGATCTAAGTTTAAAACTTTGGGAATATGTGGGGTTGGTATGTTAATAAGGATAATCTCACTAGTAAACAATTGTTGGCTTGCCTGACTCCGGTGTTGGGCGCCATCACGACTTGTGTTGGATTTTGGGTTGTGACACTTCTGAATGTTGTTGTGTAAGTATGTCAAGTACAAGTCACTTTGCCTACAATATTCTTTCAAATCCATCTTGGCCTTCAAGTTATCTTATGTGTAGTTTCTTACATCCATCACAGTATTAAACAAGTTATCAAAAAAGATCTTCTCGATATGCATGGCATCAAGTTTATGCCGAATAAGATTGTGCTTTTAATAAGGTAAATTCCAAAATATACTATGTTTGTCCAGTTGTGTGTTACACCATACCCCGGTATCTTATGAGACAATGGATACCCTGTTACCTTAGGCAGACTCCTAACTTTGTTCCAAATCTCTTCAGGCAACAAGACATGTGGTAGCTCCTCATAATCAGTTTTGTGCTTCATTAATGCACTAGTATTTCTCCTAAACTCATGATCCATTGGCAAGAAACGGCGATGAAAATCAAACCATGTGTTCTTGCCTCCATTTTTCAAAGTGAATGCCTTTGTGTCTTCTATACAAGTCGGGCAAGCTAACTTTCCAGCAGTTGACCAACCAGACATCTTATCATAAGCAGGAAAATCATCTATAATCCACATCAAGCATCACGGGATATGAAGTTTTGTTTAGTTGATACATCATATGTTTCCACACCTTGATGCCACAATAACTTCAACTCATCAATTAGGGGCTGCATGTATACATTAATCATTTTTTTGGATTGCGTGGACATGGAACAATACAAGTTAGAAACAAATATTGACTTGTCATACACAATTCAGGCGACAGATTATACGGTACAACAAACACTGGCCAACATGAATATGGTGCATCAGACACTGCAAACAGAGTGAATCTATCAGCACATAATCCCAACCTAAACTTTATCGCTTCATTGGCAAAGTGTGGGAAGCCTCTATCAAAATGCTTTCATGCTTCTCCATCTGACGGATGGCGTTGCACACCATCTCGACTTCTATGTTCATAGTGTCATCTCATATGAGGAGAGGAACTCATTGATGCATACAACCTCTTTAACCTTGCTATAAGGAGTAAGTAGCGCATCGCCTTCACTGGAACCTTCTTATTTTAGCATTTGTGACTTCTTTATAATGAGGTTGGTTACAAAATTTGAAATTTTCTAAAGCTTCCTCATCCTTATAGAATAATATGAAATCTTTCTCACAATAGTCAATCCTCTCTGATGAAAGACCTAACTTGGAAACCAATTTATTTGTCGTGTAAAATTCTTTGGGCGGGTCAATTTTTGTCGGATTAAGTTCATTCACAAAGATAGTGATATAATTTATGCCTACTTGAGAAATAGAATTATCCAATTTAATACTTAGTAATCTAACTGCAACAGAGAACTTGGAATGTGTTGCGCCTTCATAAAGCAGACAACTAGCTTCCTCTAACTGCTTGAAGAAGCTCTTAGCCTCACCATTTTGTTTGGATTGAGCACTAGGGAACATTTCAAAAGCATCCCTCATTATTTCATTAAACCGAGAATTTTTAACATTAATATTTTCCGCTATGGGACTACTTTCTTCACCACCAAAGAGTTCTGAAAATCAACATCATCTACACTAGAATGACTCTCCCCATGAGCAGTGCACTCATAATAATTTTTCATAAACCACTTCAATACAAATGAACAATCACAATATCGAGACCCATTAACTTAACACACTTGCATTTCAAACAAGAGCACCTAATCGTCCCTTCAATAAGGAAATCATCAAGTGTCTTTGCTTTGGCAATAAATCCAGCAACCCCTTCTATAAATTCATCCCTAAACCCTATATGATTCGGATGATTCCTATTATACATCCATCTACAATGCCAAATTCCATCAACACAAAAATGTTAAATATTATTTCATTTAAAGGTTATTATTTTGAAAGGTTAAATGTTATTTCATTATAGCGTATCCACCTAATCATTTTCACCGTTGTATGTGAGTTAAGTCAAAAGAATACTACTATTATTTAGCAAGAGCATTGAATACCAAATATAATTACCCAAACAAAAAAAGCTATTTAAAAAAAACACATATAGCAGTTCTAAAATATATTCACATATAATTTAATCAAGGATCTAGAAAAATTAAAGAACTAGTTGAATGAACTAAATTGTGGCTCTTAAGTTCCATTGCTTGTAAATAATAGAAAACACAATATTAGACATAATTGTGTCATGTCTTCCATTTTAAGTAAAGTTTTTACCATCTATATGAGTTATTCATCTATTTTTTAACTTTTTCTTCCGCTTTGAGCTTTCTTCTATTTAACATAATTTTTTAATACTAATAACAGTGAAGAAGTCAACAAAAAACTACAATATCTTATTAATTATGCTATGCACATATTTTGTTTCTAAAAGAAATGTAAGAACTCCTCAAAATAGTTAGCTAAATTATTTAGTAAAACTATCCCCAAATTGGTAAGGTTATCCCAAATTAGTAGGTAAAACTAATTGTTTTAATTGTTGAATTTTGTTTCAAATTAGTTTTTAGGGTCTTCACCACTCATTCCCATAATCTTCTCAAAGGGAACTTCTATATTACCAACACTACCAATAGTCATAGGTTCAATTTAGCTAAGAATAATAAATTTTTACAAACGAAACAAACAACAATTAAAATTTGATGTATTTGAAAAGAACAAATGAGGGAGGAGGGAAATACCTACCTGACTGGAGGGAGGGTCGCCGGCGATGGAGATACCAGAGAGGGAGGTCGCTGGCGGTGCTGCTGCTATTGGGGCGACGGTTGGAGCTGCTGCGGCGGGCTGGTTCGGGGGTAGAGGGGAAGTTTGACTGTGAGAGAGAAAGAGAATAGGGGGAAAAAGAAAAGAGACCCATGGGGATATATTAATTGATTTCTGTCTGCTTTTGTCGAAAAACTGAAATTTAAAATATTTCAGTTTTTGACTGGTTCGGTCTGAAATCTGGTCAAAAAGCTTGTCAAAAGGTCTGACTATAATAAAGTTGTTTTGCGTCTGATTCGGTCACAAATAGTCTAAGCAATAAAATATTGACTTTTATTTTGCGACCGATTTGGTCGTAACGGGAATTCCTGGATTTTTGTGCCAAATGTTACTACTTGTTTAGTCGGAAAGTGGCCGAAATTATTTAAGAATATATTTTTATTTTTTTAAAATTTTCGATCAAAATAGTCAGAATTTTCCGACTACTTATTTCGGTCGAAAATTTTCAGTTGCAATTTGGCCTTTTGTCACGACCCAAATCTCAACATATCGTGATGACACCTATTACAATACTAGACAAGCCTATTTAAAAGCATGATATATCGAGTTTAATAGTTAAAATCTCATAAATAACTAAAAGGAATAGTTGCGACTCAAATACAAAATCCCTAACATTTGGGTGTCACCGAATAAATGAGCTACTAAATGACAACACAATAAAAAGCTTTTAATACAATTGTGTGAAAAGATAGAACAGTGCTAAATAAACCAAATGAAGGAGAGTCGGGGTATGCGGATGCCAAAGCAGCTACCTCAAAAATCTCCAAGCAGGTAATGCCCAAAGTCTAGCAACAACTGGGTCTAGATGTACCTGGTTCTGCACAGGAAATGTAGAGTGTAGCATGAGTACAACCGACTCAGTGTACTCAATAAGTAATAGGACTAACATTGGGTTGAAAGCAGTGACGAGCTCAGAAAGGAACAATGCAAATCCGGCTAACAAAAGTACAGATATGATAGGAAAATGATAGTAATAACTCACAGAAATCTCATAATCAATTTGTACACGGTACCAAAATGTATAAATACTTTCAAGTTTAACAGTTTAAGCTCAACACTAATAAAATATGCCCGGTATGAGTGATATGAGAAATGTTACATATCTATATCTACATGTCAAATGTGCATGTCACATGTTATGCATCACAATGATAACTCACGTACTCACACTCTCAAAGTACACAATCTGACTATCACAACTCTCACTCATCACACTCAACCACTCAGCGATGTACGGTACTTGCGCTCATTGATGGTATGTCAGACTGTTGAAGGGCGTGTATCCTACCCATGCGCTAATTATAAACCCACCATAGCATGTTGTGGCGTGTAGCTCGATACATAATAATAATACATATAAATCAAATAAAGGCTTGCTGCGGCGTGCAGCCCGATCCACAACCTCACGCGGATCTCAAGCCCCAACTCAATCATCAATCTCTCTAGTCTCTCGGGCTCACAAATCTCATGCCAATCAGTCCAAACAATGATAAATGATGTAATAATAAATAACAATAGAGGCTGAGATATGATAGGCAAATGATGGATGTGACTGAGTGCATAATTACAATTTAAACAAATAAATCAACAACAGATATGACCTCAATAGGTCCTAATAGAATAGGCATATAGCCTAAACGTGATTTCTAATATGGATTGCAGCTCAATTACTCTAACACGTAGGGATTACATGACTAGCAACAAGGTTTGATAACTACACAGTACCATGGAATTGACTGAGTCACAATTACCACGGTGCGCGCCCACACGCCTGTCACCTAGCATATGCGTCACCTCAACACTAACCATATAACACGTATTTCAGGGATGCATACTCTCAAAACTAATTTTAGAAGTGATAACTCAAACCGCGTAAATCCCTACTCCAACAAGCCCTTTCCACGCGAATTAGCCTCCGAACGACTCGAATCTAGCCAAAAACAACACAATACAATCAATACAGGCTATAGGAATCGATTCCATATGATAAAGCTAAGTTCTTTAACAAAAGTTAAAAAGTCAACCTCGGGACCACGTCTTGGAATCCGACAAAATTTATAAAATCCGAACACTTATTCAATAATGAGTCCAAGCATACCAAATTTACTCAATTATGATCTCAAATCGACCTTCTCCTTAAATAATAGTCTATGAAGTTTCACAAATTTTCCCCAATTTTTCCAACCCAAAAATCTCCTTAAATGGCAAAAACAATGATAGATTCATGTATAACAACAAAATCCGAGTTAGAATAACTTAACCCAATCGACTGCTTGAAAATTCCTTTAAGAATCGCCCAAAACCGAGGTTTGCAGCTCAAAATATGAAAAATGGGTCCGAACCCTCGATTTTGAAATTTTATATATTCTGTACAGAGGCCCTTCTTCGCGAACGCGGAAAGTGCCTCGTGTTCGCAAATCACAAAAACTCAACTGCCCAAAAATACTCTTATGCAAACATGAAGGCTCCCTCACGAACGCGATGGCCAGTGAACCCATGCCTACACGATCGCGAACCATCTCCCGCGAACGCGAGGCTTACCAGCCTGGTGACCCACCTGCCTCCTCCTTCTACGCGAACGCGAGAACCCTCTCGTGATCGTGATGTTCAAATTCCCTATATCTTCGCGAACACGTGAACTTCTTCGTGAAAGGAAGAACAAACTTCACCTTCCTCTAAGATACACTTCGCGAACGCGAGAGCGTATAAGGAAACCAGAACTGAACATCAACAATTTCACAAATTACCAAATGAAGCTGAACTTGATCTGAATCACATCGAGGCCTCAGGGACCCCATCCAAACATACCAACAAGTTCTAAAACATGATAAGAACTTAGTCGATGCCTCAAATCACATCAAACAACATCAAAAACATGAACCGCACCCCAATTCAAGCCTAATGAAACTAATGGATTTCCAACTTCTACAATCGATGCCGAAACCTACCAAACTAACTCTGATTGACCTCAAATTTTACACAAAATTCATAAATGACACAACAGACCTATACGAATTTTCAGAACAGAAATTTGAGACCAATAACAATAAAGTCAGCTCTCGGTCAAACTTCTCAACTCTTCAAACTTCAACTTTTCCAATTTTCTCCAATTCTAGCCAAAATCACTTAAGGGCCTCCAAATCAATATCCAGACATGCTCCTAAGTCCAAAATCACCAAACGAAGCTATAGGGACCATCAAAACTCCATTCCGGAGTTATTATACATAAGTCAACATCCGGTCAACTCTTTCAACATAGGCTTTTAACCTTGGGACTAAGTGTCCCAATTCATTCTAAATTATCCTCGAAACCAAACCAACCACCCCGACAAGTAACATGACAACAAACAAACATAGAATAAGCATTAAATAGGGGAACATGGCTACAATACTCAAAACGACCGGCCGGGTGGTTACATTCTCCCCTTCTTAAACAAATGTTCGTCCTTCAACAGGCCTAGAATCATACCTGGAGTCTCAAATTGGTGTGGATATCTGCTCGGTATCTCCCGATCAGTCTACCAAGTATCCTCTTCGAGTGGTTAACCTTTCCAGTGCACCTTCACTGAAGTTATATTCTTTGACCTCAACTTTTAAACTTGTCGATCCAAAATGGTCACCGGCTCCACATCATAAGTCCAATCCCTATCTAACTGAACTGTTCTGAAATCCAACACATGAGGCGGATCACTGAAATACTTCCGGAGAAGGGAAACATGAAACACTGGATGAAGACTCGATAGGCTTGGTGGTAATGCAATCTTGAAAGACACCTCTCCAATTCTCTTAAGCACCTCAAAAGGTCCAATATACTGAGGGCTCAACTTGCCTTCTTTTCGAATATTATAACACCTTTCATGGGTAAAACTCTAAGCAATACCTTCTCCCCCACCATGTAGGAAACATCACAAACCTTTCGATAAACGTAACTCTTCTGTCTAGACTGTGTCGTGTGAAGACGATCCTGAATCAACTTAACCTTTTCCAATGCATCCTGAACCAAGTCAGTACACAATATCCTAGGCTCACCCGGCTCAAACCAACCAATCGGAGACCAACACCGCCTCCCATACAAGGTGTCATATAGAGCCATCTGAATACTCGATTGGTAGCTGTTTTTGTAGGCAAACTCCGCAAGCAGCAGAAAATGATCCCAAGAACCCCCAAATGCACGACGCAAGTGCTTAGCATATCCTCCAATATCTTAATAGTGTGCTCAGACTGTCCGTCCGTCTGAGGGTGGAATATTGTACTCAACTCAACCTGTGTGCCTAATTCTCGTTGCACTGCTCTCCTAACCTTCGATGTGAACTGCATTCCCCAATCTGAAATAATGGACACTGGCACACCGTGAAGGCGAACAATCTGACAGATGTAGATCTCAGCCAACTGCTATGAAGAATAGGTAGTTCTAACTGGAATGAAATGCACAGAGTTAGTAAACTGGTCCATAATTACCCAAATAGCATCAAACTTCTTCAAAGTCTGTGGGAGCCCAACTACCAAGTCCATGGTGATACGCTCCAATTTTCACTCAAGAATCTCAAGCCTCCGAAGCAAACTTCCTGGCGTCAGATGCTCGTACTTCACCTGCTAACATTTCAAGAATCAAGCTACAAACTCCACTATATCCTTCTTCATTATTCTCTACCAATAGTGTTGCCTCAAGTCCTGATACATCTTTGAGGCAGCCCGATAAATGGAATACTGCGAACTATAGGCCTCCTCAAGAATCAACTCATGTAATCCATCTACATTGCACACACAAATTCGACCATGTATCCGCAACACCCCATCATCTACAATGGAAACCTCTGTGGAATCACTGTGCTGAACCGTGTCCTTAAGGAGACCAAGAAACCATGCAAGCTAGAACCCGACTAAGCTCTGAAACATTTAACCTCGTGAATTGACTGGCCAAGGCCTGAATATTTGATGCAAGTGGTCTCTCACGAACAGGAATATATGCAACGCCGTCCATACTCACCGCCTTTCTACTCAAGTCATCGCCCACCACATTGGTCTTCCTGGAATGATACAAAATGGTAATATCATAGTCTTTTAACAGCTCCAACCATATCCGTTGCCTCAAATTTATATCCTTTTGCTTGAAGAAGTGATGAAGACTCAGATGATCTGTAAATACCTCACAAGACACATCGGAGATAATACCTCCAAATCTTCAATGCATGAACGATGGCTGCCAACTCTAAATCATTAACGGGGTAGTTCTTCTCATGAGGCTTCAACTGGCGTGAAGCATAAGTAATCACTCTACCCTCCTGCATCAATACACACCCGATACCAATCTAGGAAGCATCACAATACACTGTATAAGAACCTGATACTGAAGGCAAAACTAGAACTGGAGTTGTGGCCAAGCCAATCTTAAGCTTATGAAAGCTCTCCTCACACTCATCCGACCACCTAAATTAAGTACCCTTCTGTGTCAGCCTGGTCAAAGGCACTGCAATAGACGAGAAAACTTCCACTGAGTAGCGATAATATTCGTCCAAGCCAAGAAACTCCAAATATCAGTAGCTGAAGACGATCTACACCAACTCTGAACCGCCTCAATCTTCTACAGATCCACCTTGATCCTCTCACTTGACACCATGTGCCCTAAGAATGTCACCAAACTAAGCCAAAACTCACACTTGGAGAACTTAGCATAAAGTTTCTCCTCCCTCATCGTCTGTAGTACAATCCTCAGATGTTGTGCATGCTCCTCCTGGCTACGTGAGTACACCATAATATCATCAATAAATACTAAGACAAACGAATCAAGATATGGATGGAACACATTATTAATCAGATGCATGAATGCTTCTGGGGCATTAGTCACCCCAAAACACATCACAAAGAACTGATAGTGATCAAAGCGGGTCTTGAATGTCGTCTTCAGAATATTAGAGTCCCGAATTTTCATGTGGTGATACCCGGACCTCAAATAAATGTTAGAGAACACCCTAACTCCCTGAAGTTGGTCAAATAAGTCATCAATGCGCCGAAAAGGATACTTGTTCTTAATGGTAACTTTTTCAAACCGCCTATATTCAATGCACATTCTCATAGCACCATCCTTCTTCTTCAAAAACAGAACCGGTGCATCCAAGGCAACACATTAGGCCTAATGAACCCCTTATTAAGAAGCTCCTGAAGTAGCTCTTTCAATTCCTATAACTCTGCTAGTGTCATACGATATGGAGGAATAGAAATAGGCTCAGTGCCTGGCACCAAGTCAATAGCAAAATCAATGTCCCTTTCGGGTGACATGCCCGGCAGGTCTACGGGAAACACATCCCGAAAGTGTCACACTACCGGAACAGAATCAATGGTAGGAGTATCAAAACCAACATTGATGTTTTAGACGTCAATACCACACAATTATACAAGTTAATTGTGAGGTACCCAATTTTTTCGAGTGCTGTTTTAATAGAAGAACCTGGTTCTTCTTGATTTACTTACTTCTACTTTTGCGGAATATTAAAAGCAGTAAAGTAAAAATACAGAGATTTTTACGTGGAAAACTCCTGGCTCAAAAGGTGAAAAAAAACACGATCTACTCCTCAGTAGGATTTTCTCAAACACTTCACTAAAAACTCTGAGCCAAACGGACTTACAAAATAAACTCTTTTGTAATCCTAGGACTAACTCGAATCCCTTTGTAGTAACTAGCCCCCAGCTAATTTCTACAAGCTTCAAGTTAACTCTAACTTGAACAATGCGTACCTATTACAATTGCTTCTATGAAAGCTGAAAAGATGCAATATTAAAATTCCTACTACAATCAACTAGACTCAATAATTAATCAGATGGAACTGGTTCTTCTAGTTGCACTGTAGCCTTTTAATTGCACAATGATTCTGCTAGCAAAATAACTCTAGGAACTTTGCTTTCAGATTTAATTCACTTCAGCTTTTGTGCGTGTAGAATTCCAGCAAAAATACATCAAGTATTTATAGAGTCAGTTGAGCTTGTCATCCAATTCTATTCCAACTCTACCTGGGTGAACAAATTCGTACCAAACTCAACTTCCTTTCTTTTGTTACTTTCCTTGCTGAATTCGACTTCAATCTTCTCATCAGTTTGCAACCTTTTCGCATTAGGAGACAATCTCTTGGTTCATTGATATTTCACATTCACAAATATCTCCTATGCATATACGGTTCATGTGCCAGCTATTCAGTTCAAGATGTGTGCTCTGATGGACCTGGTTCAACTGGTCAGCCATTTGTCAATCTTCAAAACTATGCAGTGACATGGGTCAACAAATTCCCCCTTTTTGATGATGACAAACTCTGTGCTTAATCCTATAGACACTTTAAACACTTTGTATGGTTTTAAGCATTAATCATAGAGAAACCAGGTTCATTAGGTTATAAATATCACTTTGAAATTTTTTTGAAAAGTTTAGCACATATCTTCTTCCTTTTGGCATCATCGAAAAGTTTGCAAAATGATACACTTGCTAGATTTATTAATTATAGCTCATGACCATTGAGGAAACTGTAGGTGCAAAAGAATGATTAATCAACACAAGAAGCCAATAAATGTTAGCTAACTAAGAAATTGAGACAAGTCAATAACTAGAAGAAACATTCATTGATTAGTAAATATTATCAACTACCATACAGAAAAACAAAACTAAACCAACCATGAGAAAAAAACAGAGTAAAAATCACTGAAACTGAACAACTGGTCTAAAGAGGGGTTTTGGAAGCTCTGGACACCCTAAGGATGGGAAGGTGCAGAGGAGGTTGTGGTCTTGGATTGTAGGAGAGAAAGCATCTGCTGAAGAACACCCTCGTTTTTTTCTTTCTCATTTGCCAATTCAGCCCTAAGAGCATCCCGCTAAGCTTCAAACTCAATCACACGAGACTTCAAACGAAGGATCTCCATATCCTTGATCTCGTTTTCCTGCACCAGAGTTCTAACTTTGTTGTTGACTAGTTTCTTCCTAGATGAACCAGGTTCATCTACTGGAACATTGACATTGTAGTCACATGTCATCAAAGTTTCCTTCCCGAAATAATCTTTGGCAGTAGCCATCTCAGCCTTATTTACTGGAACCCCAAAATGTGCAAGCACTGCTGTCAGAATGAAGCCATATGGAATTGCGTGTGCTTTGGTTCCATTCACAACTTTGTCAAGGAGTTGGATGATGAAAGCCGACCAATTTATTTGTTTTCCCCTGTACAAGCACTCCATCAAGGTCAGATCCATATAATTTGCAATGTGCCTTCTTTCTTGTCTAGGCAGTAGGAACTTGATGACGAACTCGAAGAGTAACTTGTGCTCTGGCTTTATTTCACTCTTGTAAACTGGCCTGGGTTCAATCTCCTTCTCACTATCACTGAAGAATCTGGTGATGTTGATTGCTGAGGCCATCCCATCTAGACAAGGCCATCTTTGCCTTGTGTAGTCCTCATAGCCTTCAGCTGGTATGTTCAGAATAACGCCCAGTTCTTTAGCATCAAAGTAAACCTCAATTCCTTTGACCATGGAGGTGACCCTGCTTTCCTTGACAATGGGATTTCCCATGAATTCTACCAACTCGGCTCTTGCCAACCTACCTTCCATGCAAAGGACCGTGTCCTTCCAGCCCTGCACCTCCAGAGTTTCCAGCAGATATTGCATTCCTGGCTCCTCTAGATCCTTCACCAGCTTACCTTCAATATTGTTCTCTTTCCAAACATGGTAACTCTGTAAGTCACCTCTCCTATTTCATTCTCCTCCTCTCCACTCCAGTCTGCATCATTATCCTCTTTCTCAACAATTTTCACTTTCTTTGGCTTGGCCCTGGTCCTCTTAACAGATCTTGTTGGTGTGACAGACATTCTAGCTGACTTCTTTGAAGAAGACTTAGCCTTTGTGGGTTTTGATGTCTCAGCCACACCTGGAGCAGGCTGCTCCTCCTGTTGGACCAGGTCCAACACCATCTCTTCAATCTCAATAGCCTTAACAGGCTCTCCAACTTTTGCTTTTCCTTTTGCTGCCCTCTTCTTCTTGCTCTCTTTCAGAGCCTTTTCCAATTTCTCTTCTTCATCTCTCACAGTGCTACGAGTAGCTCTTACTTTTGGAGCAGGAACATCAGCAACTTCAGAAATTTTTCTTTTCTTTGAAAGAAGTGGGTGAGTTGCCTTCTTGGACTTTTGAGTCCTTCCTTTCTTGGGGTTATAGGAATCCCCCAGTTTCTTCAGCCTTTCAGCCAATGTTTCTTCCCCAGATGAACCAGGTTCATCTGCTACAGCCTCCTCAACTATGCTTCCCCCTAAATCTGTGACATTTTCTCCAACAGTTTCAGGAATGGGACCACAGATAACCAGCGTGGTACCATCCTCACCGGATCCCCAAACAACTTATTTTCCCTCTTTCTCAAGAATTATTTCTTTTCTACCGCGCCTCTGCCTTTCAGGCACTTCAACATCAATAACAGACCCAATCAACACGAATCTTTTATCAGCAGAAGTAAATTCAGAATTGATTTCAAGATTACCTTTTTCATAACTGGTTGAACCAGGTGCGTCTTCCTCATTGGCTGATTTAAAGATTCACTGGATGAATCTGACTTAGTACCTTTGTCCGCTTTAATAAGATCCTCCAAGGATTTTTCCCTAGTCCCAGAAGCAACAGATTTCCGGGCAAGAACTTTGACACGACGATTCTTGGGGGCAGGAGTAGGGTTTGGAGTGGGTTCGGGAATGGGTGTATTTTCAGGGGTTGACGAAATTTCTAGTAATTGAGAACTGTATACAGATGGAGAATTGGAGACATATTCAGAATTTCATCCATCGTAATCACGATTAGGTGATGAATTAGAAGAAGAAGCTGGTGGTGGTGAAGACATGATTATGTATTGTTAGGAAGAAGAGGCGAGTAATCAATTGTTTGGTTTGTGTAGAATGAGTTGAACTTGGTTTGAAGGTTGCTTTATGAAGAGAAGAGTAATGATGACCTTTTATAAGATGTGGCTAGGGATATTTCAACATGAAGAATGTGTACTCAAGTATGAGTCTAATCGCCGAAGGACTGACTTGATTAGACATTTAATTTCCCCTAAAACTAGGCTAATTAAGTGAAGACTGGACTTCTTGAAACTAGTTCAATTTGGGTGATTACGAAGCATTTGAATTTGAAGCAATTATGGAAAGAATCCTGCTCATGTATGACTGTAATTGAATTAATATATGGAGAAGAGTACGTACCTCGTCAGTCAGATGAATCAGCATGGATGAACCAGGTTCATCCTGTTAGAAATCTTTAAATCGTATCAATTTACAAAGATAGATAATCATCATTAGCATCCAGGGAATCATATTAATACATGTAACAAGAGTATGACGATAAAGACATGATGCTGATCAATTATTAATCTGATTAAGTACAATAATTAAAATTTTCTAGCCAAAATAAATCATTTTTTTTCAATCAGGTGATCTTAATCATTCCTAATTCCAGCATGTTTCTCTAAAAATGCTCCCCACTAAGTGTGTTAGTGAATATATCAGCAATTTGATGATCAGTAGCACAAAATTCGATTGAGATCATTCCCTTTTCATAATTATCCCTTAGGAAATGGTGTCTAACATCTATGTTCTTAGTCCTCTTGTGATGAATCGGGTTCTTCGTCATACTAATAGCACTAGTGTTATCACAAAAAATAGGAATGCATCCCACATCAATACCAAAATCCATGAGTTGTTGCTTGATCCATAGCAACTGGGCACAACATGAGGTTGCAGCCACATATTCAGCCTCAGTAGTAAACAAGGCTACTGAATTTTGTTTCTTGGTAGCCCAAGACACAAGGCATGAACCCAAAAAGTGAGCCATACCTGAAGTACTTTTCCTGTCAACCAGGAATCCTGCATAATCAGCATCAGCATATCCTACAAGGTCGAAATTACTACCTTTAGGATACCAAAGGCACAAATCAGTGGTGCCTTTCAAATATCTCAAAATTCTCTTTACTGCAGTGAGGTGGGACTCCTTTGGATTTGCCTGAAACCTAGCACACAATCCCACGCTGAACACAATATCAGGTCTGCTGGCAGTGAGATATAATAGAGACCCAATCATCCCTCTGTATAGCTTCTGATCAACAGATGAACCAGGTTCATCCACATCCAATTTTGTAGTTGTGGCTATGGGAGTGTCTATTTCTTTTGAGTCTTCCATTTTAAACTTCTTGAGCAATTGTTTCACATACTTTTGTTGGTGGATCATTGTTCCATTTGAGTTTTGCTTAATTTGCAAGCCTAAAAAGAAGTTTAGCTCACCCATCATACTCATCTCAAACTCATTTCCTATTAGCATAGCAAATTCCTTGCTCAATTTTTCAGAAGTCGCCCCAAATATAATATAATCCACATATATTTTCACAACTAGGAGATCCTTACCCTTTTTCCTTAAGAACAAGGTACTATCAATTTTGCCTCGTTTGTACCCATGTTCTAGCGGGAATTTTGATAATCGTTCGTACAATGCTCTTGGTACTTGTTTGAGACTATATAGAGCCTTGTCGAGTTTGTATGAGTGGTCAGGTGACTCCTTGCTTTCAAAACCTGGAGGCTGCTTGAAAAATACATCTTCCTTCAGATAGCCATTGAGAAAGGCACTCTTAACATCCATCTGATGAAGAGTGCATTCCATGTGTGCAGCAAATGCTATAAGAAGTCTGATTGCCTCCAGTCTTGCCACAGAGGCAAAGGTCTCACCATAGTCAATTCCTTCTTCTTGACTATACCATTGAACAACTAATCTTGCCTTATTCCTTGTAACAGTTCCATCCTCATCGAGCTTGTTCCTGAAGACCCATTTTGTGCCAATCACTGATCTGTGTAGTGGCCTGGGTACCAAGTGCTATACTTGACTTCTTTCAAACTGATTCAGCTCTTCTTGCATGGCATTTACCCAGTCAGCATCTTGTAGGGCTTCCCTCATGTTCTTTGGTTCGATCATGGATAGAAAGGCATCAAACGCACGCAGATTTTTCAAGGATGATCTTGTTTTGATTCCGGATGCCAAATCTGTTATGATGTTCTCAAGAGGGTGAGAACTCTGATATTTGTGTGGTTTAAATACCAGTTGTTCATTCCTAGACGATTCCATGGTGTCTTGTTGCTGTGGAGCAGGATCAGGGCCAGGTTGTATATGCTGAATTCCCCCTGTCATGATACTTGGGGAAGTTGAACCTGGTCCATCACCTGTTCCACCTTCCATGCTTGCTTCAATGTGGTCACTACTTCTTATCAGCCCAAGCTCTTCATCTTCAAGTTCCTGTCTCTCAGCAAGAATGTTAGTTTCATCAAAGACAACATGTATACTTTCTTCTACACACATAGTTCTTTTATTATACACTTTATAAGCTTTACTATGTGATGAATATCCCAAGAATACTCCCTCATCACTTCTGGGGTCAAATTTTCCTAGGGAATCTTTGCCATTATTATGTACAAAACACTTGCATCCAAAAGCCCTAAAGTGGGATATGTTGGGCTTTCTCCCTTTAAGTAATTCATAGGGAGTTTTCTCTACCATAGGTCTGGTCATGCATCTATTGATTATGTAACAAGCAGTTCTTATTGCTTCAGCATAGAAGATGTGAGGTAGTTTGCTAGATAGAAACATGGTTCTTGCCATGTCTTCAAGAGTTCTGATTTTCCTTTCAACAACCCCATTTTGCTGTGGGGTTCTAGGAGCAGAAAAGTTATGATTAACACCATGTTCATCACAGAACTTAGCAAACTTCGCATTCTCAAATTCAGTACCATGGTCAGATCTTATTGATGCTAGTTGATGTCCTAATTGATTTTGAGTTTTCTTGACAAATGAGGTGAACATATCAAATGCTTCATCCTTAGATGCCAGGAATAAGGTCCAAGTAAACCTTGAATAATCATCAACTAGCACCATCACATATCTCTTACCACCTCTACTCAGAGTTCTCATAGAACCACATAGATCCATATGAACCAGTACCAACGTCCTAGTGGTACTGACTATTTTCTTACTTTTGAAAGAGGACCTTACATGCTTCCGTCTAGCACATGCCTCACAAACTTTGTCCTCCTTGAACAATGTTAGGAAGTCCTACCACTAAGTCCTTAGAGACTAGTTTGTTAAGCTGAGTTAGACTCACATGACCAATTCGTTTGTGCCACATGAGAGGATCACTGTCCAACACACTTAGGCAAGTGAGTTCATTTTCAGACAGTGTGGACAACTCTATGACATAGATGTTATTCATTCTTTTTCCCTGCAAAACAATCTTGTCAGTAAGCAGGTTAATCACAAAACATTTTGTGAAAGTAAAAGCAACCAGGTTACATCTGTCACATAGTTGTGAACAGGCTATATTTCAAGCCATCTATTAGATACACATGTTCAATGGATCGTGTGTCATCCTTACCAACCTTACCAACCCCAATGATTTCACCTTTCTTTCCGTTTCCAAAGGAGACATTTCCTCCTTTGAGACTTTCAAGTGAAAGGAACTGTTCCATATTCCCAGTCATATGCTTTGAGCAGCCACTATCCAAATACCAAATTTGGCTCCTCTCACTTGAACCTACAAACGAATCAGGGGTTACTCTTAAGAACCCAAACTAGTTTGGGTCCTTTTCTATGAGATAATGGATGAATCAAATTTTTCCTGGCCCAATTTGGTAGCCAGTTTTTCCTTTTCACAAACCTCTCATTTCTTCGACTGGCCTGCTCTTTTGCGGTACACTCATATTTGTAGTGCCCAGTATTACCACAATGGGTGCAGATTTTATTCTTAGGAAGAGTGAGATACTTTTTTTGGGGATCCCACTTGGGCAATTGACTTCCAAAGACAATCCCTCTCCTGTTGCTACTATGATTCTCTGAAGCCATATCAAGGTATTAGAAGATTTATTCCATTTAGAAGTTCGATCTAATTCATGTTTGACTTTTACAAGTTCTTCATTAAGAGTTATTATTTGTTCATCTTTGGCATACATCTTATCTTTTAATTTTTCTATGTTTTCTTCTAACGTGATATGAGAATAATCAACAACCTTTTTACTGGATCCTAGCTTTAGCTTTAAGTTTTCAGATTTTAGTTCTAGAATCTCAGTTTCAAGTGGATGAACCTGGTTCAACAAGTCAGTGTTTTTCTTTTCAGATTCACTGACTCTGATTTCCAGGTTCATGCACTTTGCTTTTAGCATTGCACATTCTTTAGATAGTTGATCCTTCTCTTTGGTTGTTTCCTCAGAATCATCTATGAAATCAAGTAGCAACTCAGAAAGTTTTTCCTTAGGTAGGAACTTTACTTTGTTTTTAAGATAGGAGATACTTACCTCTGGTTCTTCATGTGATTCCTCATCAGATTCTCCAATTTCCATGAGCGCCTGATCTTCAGTCTCCCCATCTTCTGATTCCTCATCTGAACTTTCCCCCCAAGCAGCAACCATAGCCTTTGTTGTGGTTTTCTTGGGTTGGACCTGTTCCTTCTTCCTGTTCCTTCTTTAATATCTCTCTTTTTCCATTTTACTTCCCACTGAGGAAAGTTTTTGATAAGATAGTCAGTCTTACCACATTTATAGCATCCCTCATTGGTTGGCCTTTCTGGGGATTTTGCTTTGTTGTAGTTTCCTCCTCTAGAGATGCCCTTCTCCCTCATGAGAAATTTTCTGAATTATTTGGTGATCATGGCCATCTCACCATCCTCCATATCTGCTCCCTCAGTGATTCTTAGTGCTAGACTCCTCTCCTTCTTTGGACCATCCATCTTCATTGTCTTCCTTCTTAGTTCATAGGCAGTGAGGTTTCCAATCAGCTCATCTAATCTCAGGGTTGCCATATTTTTGGATTCATGGATAGCAGTGATTTTGCTTTCCCAGGAAATAGGAAAGACCTTTTTTAGGATCTTCTCAACCCTGTCCTCTTCAAGAATGACTCTTCTAAGAGACTTCAGTTCATTAGTCAAGGTTGTGAACCTTGTGTACATCTCTTGGATAGTCTCTCCTTCTTTCATAGTGAAGTTTTCATACTAAGAGTATAGTAGAGTACCTCTTGATATTTTTACCTGAGGTGTTCCTTCATGGGATACTTGCAAGGTATCCCAGATCTCTTTAGCAGTGGTGCAACTTTGGATTCTGTTGTACTCGTCTGGACCTAGTCCACACACTAGCTATTTTTTGGCCTTTGCATTCTTCTCCTATTTCTTCAGATCCTCAACAGTGCAATCAGCTCTAATATTTGGTATATCTATACCTTCAGCAGTCTTCATCATGGTAGCAAGAGGACCATTAGTGACTATGTCCCAGAGTTCATAGTCTTCTCCAATCAAGTGTTCCTTCATCCTATTTTTCCACCAAGAGTAATACTGGCCATTGAAGAGTGGTGGCCTTGCAGTTGATTGACCTTCCCAATTTCCAGGTGGTGCACTCATCTTGATCTTCTCCAAGGTGTTAGCCTTTCAAGGATAACCTGCTCTGATACCAATTGATGTTTTAGACGTCAATACCACACAATTATACAAGTTAATTGTGAGGTACCCAATTTTTTCGAGTGTTGTTTCAATAGAAGAACCTGATTCTTCTTGATGTACTTACTTCTACTGTTGTGGAATATTAAAAGCAGTAAAGTAAAAACACATAGATTTTTACGTGGAAAACACCTGGCTCAAAAGGTGAAAAAAACACGACCTACTCCTCAATAGGATTTGCTCAAACACTTCACTAAAAACTCTGAGCTAAACAGACTTACAAAATAAACTCTTTTGTAATCCTAGGACTAACTCTAATCCCTTTTTAGTAACTAGCCCCCAACTAATTTCTACAAGCTTCAAGTTAACTCTAACTTGAACAATGCGTACCTATTACAATTGCTTCTATGAAAGCTGAAAAAATACAATATTAAAAATCCTACTACAATCAACTAGACTCAATAATTAATCAGATGGAACTGGTTCTTCTAGTTGAACTGTAGCCTTTTAATCGCACAATGATTCTGCTAGCAAAATAACTCTAGGAACTTTGCTTTCAGATTTTGATTCACTTCAGCTTTTGTGCGTGTAGAATTCCAGCAGAAATACATCAAGTATTATAGAGTCAGTTGAGCTTGTCGTCCAATTCTAGTCCAACTCTACCTGGGTGAACAAATTCGTACCACACTCAACTTCCTTTTTTTTGTTACTGTCCTTGCTGAATTCGATTTCAATCTTCTCATCAGTTTGCAACCTTTTCACATTAGGAGACAATCTCTTGGTTCATTGATATTTCACATTCACAAATATCTCCTCTGCATATATGGTTCATGTGACAGCTATTCAGTTCAAGATGTGTGCTCTGATGGACCTGGTTCAACTGGTCAGTCATTTGTCAATCTTCAAAACTATGCAGTGACATGGATCAACAAACATCCCTCACAAAATCCAAATATGACAAACACCCCTTCCCAACCATCCGTTGGGCCTTCAGAAATGAAATCACCTTACTAGGATCATAGTCTAGAGAAACTCTCCACTCGATCCTAGGTAACCCCAGCATCACCAACTTCGCAGTCTTAGCGTGACAATCCAGAATAGCATGACATGGAGACAACCAATCCATGTCCAGAATCACGTCAAGATCAACCATACTAAGAATAAGAGACCGAATCTTGTCTCCAATACCCTAATGGTCACCACACACGACCGATACACACGACCTACAACAATAGAATCGCCTATCGGCATAGATATATGAACTTGGAAAACTAAAGACTCACGGGGCATATCCAAATAACGAGTAAAATATGATGATACATATGAATAATTGGAACCAGGGTAAAATAATATGGAAGCATCTATGTGGCATACTAAGACAATGTATGTGATCACTATGTCAGAAGCAACAACCTCTGTCCTGGCAAGGAAAGCATAGATTCGAGCCTGATCGCCACCTGATCAGCCTCCCCTTCTAGGGCAACCTCAAGGTGCTTGAGCCCCACCCGAACTGGATGAGCGGGTGGTGATGTAACTGGTGAGGAAGTCATAACTTTAACCCTCTGCTGAACTGGACCTCACAAGAGACGGGGACAATACCTCTTCACATGTCAAAACTCCCCACACTCGTAGCAACTCTGATCTGTCAATGATGGTGGAGACTGAATTAGACCTCGAGAACCAGAATAGCTACTAGAAAGACCTGGTACAGATGAACCCTGAACTGATGGTGCACGAGATGAACTCGGAGCTAGGAGGGCACTGAGAGATGACTGACCCAGATGAGCACTGTATGATCTATGGCTAGCTGATGCACCATGATGAACGGGACAAGCCATTTGAGCAGGCCTATAAGGATGGACCCTGTTGGGGTGGGACTTCCCTCTCTATGGGAACCGACCAAATCGTGTGGCGAGCTAACTCTAAAAATCTCATCTCATCCTGGGTCACGGACATACCCTCCTAGCGTAGTTTTTCAAACTACATACGCAAATCCTACCAGCGGGTCTGCGGAACAAACTTCTCTAAGAAGATAACTGAGAACTTATGCCACGTAAGTGGTGCAGCGCCGGCTGGCCTGCTCAACTCTTAGGCCTCCCACTATCTGAAGGCTACCCCCGACAGTTAAAAAGTAGTAAAGGAGACTCCAATAGTCTCCAGAATATCCGTCGTACGAAGGATCCACTAGCATCGGTCTATGAAATCATGAGCATCCTCTGACTCGGGTTCACAAATCTCATGCCAATCAACACAAATAATGAAACGTGATGTAACAATAAATAAAAATAGAGACTGAGATATGATATGCAAATGATGGATGTGATTGAGTGCATAATTGTAATTAATAAAATAAATCAATAGCAGAAATGACCATAATGGGTCCAAATAGAATAAGCATATAGCCTAAACTTCATTTCTAACATGGATTGCAGCTCAATTACTCTAACGTATAAGGATTACATGAATAGCAACAAGGTTTGATAGCTACATAGTACCACGAAATCGAACGTGTCACAATTACTACAGTGCATGCCCACACGCCCGTCACCTAGCACGTGAGTCACCTCAACACCAACCACATAACATGTATTTTAGGGATTCATACCCTCATAACCAAGTTTAGAAGTGTTACTTACCTCAAATTGTGCAAATACCTACTCCAACAAGCCATTTCCCTGCGAATCAGCCTCCGAACGACTCGAATCTAGCCACAAACAACATAATACAATAAATACATGCTATAGGAATCGACTCCATACGATAAATCTATGTTCTTTAACCAAAGTCAAAAAGTCAACCAAAATAGTCAACCCCGAGCCCACCTCTCGGAATCTGACAAAATTTTGCGAAATTCAAATACTCATTCAATATTCACATCAACCTTCAAATCCTCAAATAATAGTCTATGAAGTTTCACAAAATTTTCCCAATTTTTCCAACCCAAAATACAACCAAATCTAAGTTAAAATCACTTACCCCAATCAGCTCCTTGAAATTCCCTTCAAGAATCTCCCAAAATCGAGGTCTCTAGATCAAAATATGAAAAATGGGTCAAAACCCTCGATTTTGAAATTTTATATATGCTGCCCAAATGCGCTTCTCGCGAACGTGGAAAGTGCCTCGCGTTCGCGAAGCACAAAAACTTAACTGCCTAAAATCCTCTTACGCAAACGTGAAGGCTTACCAGCCTGGTGCCCCACCTGCCTCCTCCTTCTACATGAATGCGAGCACCCTCACGTGATCGTGATGTCCAACTTCCCTATATCTTCGCGAACGCGTGGACTTCTTTGCGAACCCGAAGAACAAACTTCACCTACCACTCAGATACAGTTCGCGAACACGAGACCTCTCTCGCGAATGCGTATAAGGAAGCCAAACCTGAACATCAGCAATTCCACAAAATCCAAAATGAAGCCGAACTTGATCCGAATCGAACTCGAGGCTTCTGGGACCCCATCCAAACACATCAACAATTCCTAAAATACGATACGAACTTAGTCGAGACCTCAAACAACATCAATAACATGAATCGCACCCCAATCCAAACTTAATGAAACTAATGAATTTCCAACTTCTATAATCGATGCTGAAACCTATCAAACCAACTCCGATTGACCTTAAATTTTGCACACAAGTCATAAATGACACAACAGACATGTTCCACTTTCTGGAATTGAAATCCGATCCTGATAACAATAAAGTCAACCCTCGGTCAAACTTCTCAACTCCCTAAACTTCAACTCTTCCAACTTTTGCCAATCCAAGCAAAAGTCAGACCTCCAAATCAATATCGAGACACAGTCCCTAGTTCAAAATCACTATACGAAGCTATCGAGACCATCAAAACTCCGTTCCAGAGTCATTTACACATAAGTCAACATACGGTCAACCCTTCCAACTTAGGCTTCTAACCTTGTGATTAAGTGTCCCAATTCATTGCGAAATATCCCCGGAACCAAACCACCACCCGGTAAGTCACATAATAACAAACGAACATAGAATAAATAATAAATGGGGGAACAGGGCTACGATACTCAAAATGACTGGCCGGATCATTACACCTTTTTTAGTAGTGGCTTAAAATTAGTTTTGATGATTAACAAATAGTTGTCCACTACTAAATGATCAGGTTTAGCGACGGATAAATTTTGTAGCTAAATAAAAAAATTCTGTCGCTAATCTCATTTAGCGACGATTAGCAACGAATTATCAAGAAATTCTGCTAGTTACGAGTGTTTTAACGATAGATTAGCGACGTTGTTCGTAACTAACTCCAGTTTTTTTTTGTAGTGGTCTTAGAACCAGTTCTCTCTGAGAATATCTGTAGCACTAACATACTGAGTTACAAATCTGGCAAGTAGATATCGAAAGAACCAGGTTCCTTCGAAAGTCCGTTGAGTTGCAAATCTAATAAACAGATATAACCAGGTTCCTAAAGTGCGTTGATCAAAATCTAAAAAGTTGATTCCTAATGCTAGTTGGATTATGTGAGGGTTTTATTCCTCGGGCTCCAAGCGTGTTACCGATCGGAAGAATCCGTGTACAATAAGGCGTCATTAATTGCAATACTTATATATTAAGGAAACAAAAGTCCTAATATAATGGGATATTAATGGTATTGTTTTTCTAATCTAATTATTCTAGGTTTTGGAGTATAACCTGAAGAAGAAGTTGACCAGTTTACTCATATATAAGCGCCCCATTACTGCTGTTGAAGACTATTGCTATTTGGCACATACAAAAATTACTCTTGGTAAACAGCAATCATTGCAATAAGGTGTTTTGGAAGATTTAAGTTGTTTAACGAAAGAACTTGATCTAGACGATGAAGTTATTTTATGCTTGAGTTGTTTAGGCTTGAGTTGTTGATCTTTAATTGTAACCTATTCCGCTTTCTAGAACTAGTGTTAATTAAACAATTCAGGAGGTTTTGATTTAGTTTTTGAGATTACAGTTTATAGTATTGACTTGATTCTAGGTGTTGAATACTAGAGTTTATATTTATTAGGTTATTGAGTTGTAATATAAAAATTGCTCTTTGAAGGTAGTAAAGTTAGAGGCAACTTTTACAACAGTAGATCGTGATTTTAACTCTTTCGAGAAAGAAAGTTTTTCACATAAAATTATTGTATTATTTATTTTCAGCACTTTATATTTTGCGTTAAATAGGTAAGAGAACCAGGTTCTTCAACATGCGAAAATCAAATACGATAGAATTCACCCTCTCTTGTGTCTGGATGCATCCTAAATTAACGACATTGTAATCCTCAGGGCGATAAGTAGACCAAACAAAATGGAGTTGGATTCTAATTGTTCGGACAAAGGAAAAGCAAGCTACTCAAATTCGTCTCAATATACACTACATCTTTTCATGTTGGAGCATGCAAAATATTTGACATAATTCTATTTAATAATATTTTTTTCTTCCTACATTTCTATTTTATAATATTTTTTATAACTTTCAAGAATTCAAATTTCTTAATAATATAAGTTTTGTTATGAAACAATAAAAGAACAAGAATAATATTGGAGAGAAAGAGAGAAAATTCTTATTGAATTTTGGGATGATTTACAATGGGGTAAGACTCCTCTATTTATAGGGGGAAAATGACTTAGCCACAAAGTAGAACTCTCTAAAAGATAGACATTCACTCTAAATAGAGTTCTAAGTATAATACTCCCCCTTGAATGTCTATTCAACAAATAATGTGCCTCGTTAAAACCTTTAACTAAAATAAAACTCAATGGGAAAAAAAATTCTAGAGAAGGGAAAAGAATACACATGTTTAGAAATGCGTCTTTTGGTTGTCTCGTTAAAAACCTTGCAAGGAAAATCCAGTTGGACATAATCTCTTAAGCGAAAAAGAGTGCAACGCATTAACTCCCTCTGATGAGAGCATCAATTCACATCCTTGAGCCTTCGCATCCTGATCTTGTACACTAACTTCTTGAAGGTTGACGTTAGTAGAGATTTTGTGAACAAATCAGCCATATTATCACTTGAATGAATTTGTTGCACATTGATATCATCATTCTTTTGAAGATCATGTGTGAAAAATAACTTTGGTGAAATGTGTTTTGTCCTATCTCCTTTTATGAATCCTCCCTTCAATTGTGATATGCATGTTGCATTGTCTTCATACGAAATCGTGGGTAGTTTCTCACACTTCAAACCACATTTGTTTCGAATAAGATGTATTATGGACCTCAACCACACATATTCTCGACTTGCTTCATGAATATGAATTATCTCTGCATGATTAGATGAAGTAGCCACGATCGATTGCTTAGTCGATCGCCAAGATATGGCAGTGCCTCTACAGGTAAACACATAACTTGTTTGAGATCGGGTCTTATGTGGATTAGATAAATACCGAGCATCAGCATAACCAACAAGATCAGTACTGCAATTATTGCCATAAAATAAGCCCATATCAGTAGTTCCTTTTAGATACCGTAATATGTGTTTGATTCCATTCCAATATCTCCTTGTAGGAGAAGAGCTATATCTTGCTAAGACATTAGCTGAAAAAGTTATGTCAGGCCTTGTAGTGTTGGCAAGATACATTAGTGCACCGATTGCATAAAGATATGGTACTTCAGGACCAAGTAGCTCTTCATTCTCTTCTCGAGGTCGGAATGGATCCTTATTCACATCAAGTGATCGAACAACCATCGGAGTACTTAATGGATGTGCTCCATCCATGTAAAACCGTTTCAGTACCTTTTCTATGTAGGTAGATTGATGAACAAAAATTCCATTTGCCAAGTGTTCAATTTTCAACCCAAGACAAAATTTTGTCTTTCCGAGATCTTTCATCTCGAATTCTTTCTTTAAATAATCAATTGCTTTATGGAGTTCTATAGGAGTTCCAATAAGGTTTATGTCATCAACATATACGGCAAGTACAACAATTCCGATGTTGTTTTATTTATAAAAACACATGGACAAATGGCATCATTTATATAACATTCCTTTAATAAATACTCACTAAGACGATTATACCACATACGTCCTGATTGCTTTAGACCATACAAAGATCTTTGCAATTTGATTGAAAATATTTCCCGAGACTTTGAATTATGTGTGTTAGGCATTTTAAATCCCTCGGGAATTTTCATGTATATCTCATTATCAAGTGAGCCATAAAGGTAGGCGGTAACCACATCCATTAAATTCATGTCAAGCTTTTCATGGACAGCAAAACTAATGAGATAACAGAGCGTTATAGCATCCATAATGGATGAATATGTCTCTTCATAATTGACACCAGGCCTTTGTGAAAATCCTTGTGCAACAAGGCGTGCCTTATATCTTTGTACCTCATTTTTCTCATTCCTCTTGCGTACAAAGACCCATTTATAGCCAACAGGCTTAACACCATTAGGTGTTTGGACTACAGGCCCAAAAACTTCACGTTTCGTAAGTGAATTCAACTCTAATTGGATTGCTTCTTGCCATTTTGGCCAATCATGTCTTTGTCGACATTCTCCAACAGATTGAGGTTCAAGATCCTCATTATCTTGCATAATTTTAGATGCAACACTATATGCAAAGACATAATCCACCACTATATCGACTCGTTTCAAATTTGTCTCAATATCGATTGGATTTATTGATAGTTCCTTATTAACTTGAGTCTCGGGCTCAGTGGTTTCTTCATGAATCTCAAAATTTATTAAATCGTGGATTTCTTCATGAGACTCTTTCGTAGTATCATTTTGATCATTTATTTTCCTTTTTCTAGGATTTCGATCCTTAGAACCCAATGGCCTGCCACGTTTTAGGTGTTCTTGTGACTCATTACCTGTGACACTAGAAGATTTTCCAATAGCGACATTAATACGGATTGGAACATTCTCTGCAGGGATATATGATTTTGTTATCCTTTTCAAATCCGTAAATGCGTCTGGCGTTTGATTTTCTATTCTTTGCAAATGGATAATCTTTTGCACCTCTTTTTTACAAATAGAGGTACGTGGATCAAGATGAGACAATGATGGATTTTTTCACAAAATTTTCCATTTGGTTTCACTAATTTCTCCCCCTAATTTTGGGAAAAGTTTCTCATCGAATCGACAATCTGCAAATCGGGCAGTGAACAAATTACCCGTTAATGTTTCAAGATAGCGAATAATGGAGGGCGATTCAAACCCAACATATATTCCTAACCTTCTTTAGGGACCCATTTTGGTGCGATATGGCGGTGCTACAGGCACATATACTGCGCATCCAAAAATTCTTAAATGGGATATATTAGGTTCATGACCCAAAACTAATTACAACGGGGAATATTTGTGATAATTTATCAGTCTGAGACGAACTAGCATTGCTACATGCAAAATGGCGTGACCCCAAACAGAAGTGGGAAGCCTCGTTTTCATGAGTAACAATCTTGCTATTAATTGCAGACGTTTAATTAAAAACTCTACAAGGCCATTTTGAGTGTGAACATGAGCTATAGGATGTTTCACTTTTATCCCAATTGATAAGAAATAATCATTAAATTCTTGGGATGAAAACTCAGCAGCATTATCAAGTCTAATAGACTTAATTGGATTATCGGGGAATTGCGCCCGTAATTGAATTATTTGTGCCATTAATTTTGCAAATGCGAGGTTGCGAGATGACAATAGGCACACATGAGACCATCTAGAGGATGCATCTATTAAGACCATAAAATATCTAAACGACCCACTAGGGGGGTGAATAGGTCCACAAATGTCCCCTTGTATACGTTCCAAAAACACATGGGACTCAATCCCAACCTTTGTTCGTGATGGTCTTATAACTAACTTGCCTTGATAACAAAAAGTGCAAGAAAATTCATTATTTAAAAAAATCTTTAATTTTTTTAGTGGATGCCCATTTGAGTTTTCTATAATTCGTCTCATCATAATTGATCCAGGGTGTCCCAGTCGATCATGCCAAAGTACAAAAGTATTGGAATCAGTAACCTTATGATTTACAATATAATGTGCTTCAATTGCACTAATTTTTGTCCAATACAGGCCACAAGATAAAGATGAGAACTTCCCAATAACCCTCTTTTGGCTAGAGACATTCTTGGTAATGATGAGATATTCAAGATTATTCTCATCCATTGTCTCAATATGATTTCCATTTCGGCGGATATCTTTAAAACTCAACAAGTTCCTCTTGGACTTGGAGAAGAACATAGCATTCTCTATGATAAGTAGTGTTCCCTTAGGCAGAGTTATAGTAACTTTTTCAGAGCCTTCAATTAATTTACTACTACTAGAAATTGTAGTAATATCTGTCTTACACATACTTAAATGAGAGAAATATTTCTTCTCTTTGAATATTATATGTGTCGTACATGAATACTAAGCAAATATTTTTACAATTGAATTTTGATCCAACTCTATTTTGTGAGATATCCATATTTGCTTCCCATGGTTTTAAATACAAAAGAAATATACAAATAAATATTAGTATTTTCAGAGAAAAAAAAATAATTCTTTTACATAATATCAACTGCATTTTTGTTTTAGTACGTGCATGTTGTTATGAGAAAATTGTACATGGCTATAAAAATAGTTTTTCAACTTATGATGTATACATGGATACCCAGTGAATGATTTTGTCAAATACGACAATCAAGAGAACAACGTGATTTGTTTTAAAGTGGTAGATAATTTATTTAGATTGCCTGGCAGTATAATGACACTATATAGTAGCATATTAGTCATATTAGGTAATGTATTAAAACCATTAGATCCTGACGAAATAACACATGATTCTAGAATTACATTCTGCTAAAACGAACTAACTTTATTATAAAATAAATAATACTAATTGATATTAATGATTACTCATGTAAAAAGCTGTGATTACATGATGTTTATTCATTAACTACTACGAATATGCAAAAATAAGGATTAAACTACTCAATCATCTTTAACCACGGATCCATCACCGATCAAGTGGTCTATTTTTCCATCAAGGCGCTCAAAGAAGTATGCCACATCTAAGTGGGTGATGTCAAATTCATTGTCATCGACAAAATTAGCTTCAGGGCCTTTATTCTTTAGAGATGCTTGATAAAGCTCAACCAGATGTCTTGGTACACGACAAATTTTTGTCCAATGGCATTTTCCACCGCAACGATAACATTCAGTCTCTGAACCATTTGCCTTTGGTTTCTCATATTTTTCTTTCTACTTTTGGTGGTTATTTTTCTTTGGGGGGTGATTAACACCAGGAAAATTTCTTCCTTGTCCACGACCATGGCCACGACCATTAATAGGGCCACAGCCTTTCTTACGTTTGGCATAGTGGGAATATACTTCATTCACTTCAGGCAATGGTGTAGACCCAGTGGATCGATTTTCGTGATTTCTCATGAGCAAGTCATTATTTCGCTCAGCCTCAAGGAGAAGAGAAATCAACTCTGAGTACTTCTTGAAACTTTTCTCTCGGTATTGCTGTTGCAAGACCATATTGGAAGCATGAAACGTTGTAAATGTTTTTTCAAGCATATCATAATCAATGATAGTATCTCCATAGAGTTTCAATTTAGAAGTAAATCTGAACATCACAAAATTATATTCAGAAACAGACTTAAAGTCTTGGAGTCTCAGATGAGCCCAATCATATCGTGCTTGTGGAAGAGTGACCAACTTTAAGTAACTTTAAGTTGTCATATCTTTCCTTTAAGCCATTCCACAAAACAAGTGGATCTTTGACTTTGAGATATTGTATTTTCAACCCTTCATCAAGGTGATGACGCAAGAAAATCAAGGTCTTAGCACAGTCTTGGGTAGATGCTTTATTTTTACCTTTAATAGCGTCTCCAAGACCCATTGCATCTAAATGGATTTCAGCATCCAAAACCCATGCCATATAGTTCTTGCCTGAAATTTCAAGGGCAACGAACTTTCTTTTCATAATGTCAGTCATAATTAAAAGAAAAGAAGAGGAGAAAAATTATAGCTTAATCTTCTCAAAGAGCTTCTTGAGACGGTAGAGTCTCGTGTTGATAACATGTTATGAACCAATAAAAGAACAAGAACAATATTGCAGAAAAAGAGAGAAAATTCTTATTGAATTTTGAGAAGATTTACAATGGGGTAAGACCCCTCTATTTATAAAAAAAAATAACTTAGCTACAAAGTAGAACTCTCTAAAAGATAAACATTCACTCCGAATAGAATGCTATTTATAACAAGTTTAAACTTTTTCATCAACTTAAGTCAAATAGCATCAACTTAAGTCAAATAGCAAAGTAATTGTAGACTAATATGATTTTTTCTTTTTGGTCCTAGAGTACACTTCTTAACAGCTGGTCATTGCTGGACTGCTGTCAGAAGGAACCTTGGATATCACGCGCTTGTTCGCACGTGAAGCTCACAGTTTAATTTGAGTTATTGAGATCTATAGAGCACCAGAATTTAAGGAGAGGGATGTGCCTTCCTAAGTTTTTCATGTTGGAAATTGGAGTGTATCTGTTCATATTTCACATGGTTTATATCATTGGCTTGAGAAAAGAAAATATTAAATAAGAATAAGCTTTGAAAGAAACCAATCATTCTTTAATGATATGATCTACTTGGTATTCTAATCATTAGAATTATTTGTTATTCTTTGCACAATGTTAGTGTGGTCAATTTGCAATGCATTTTTTGACTGTCTGATTAGTAAATACATCAGGTTTTTGTCCATTAAAATTATCTAATATATTGAAATTTATATAAACTTTGATCTCTCGTGTTCTAGTGAAATTTTATTGCATGATATATCATACTCTTGCGTGTTTGCTAATTGTAATTATTATGATTATCCAATTTTATAAGTTAACGAAGGAATTTCTTTCTAAATATATCTACTCATTGAAATTGAGAATTTCATTTATAATAATTATTTCGTCCCTCTTAATTTATATGATGGAGTATCGAATTTTGAGAGTCAAATGAGTTTTCTTTAACTGTGATTTTTTCATATGCGTTTTAGATATTTTGAATTGTTAATTATTATGCCTTATAGTACTTTTTACGTAATTTTCAAATATATAAATTTTGTTTTAAAAAACTTAAACAGTCTATATCCGAATTAACAGTCAAAATTAAAAAGTTTAACTCTCGAAATTCGTGCTCTGCAATATAAATTGGGACGGATGGAGTAGTTACTATGACAAAACTTATAATAAGTCAACATAAATGAGATAAATTACCCATAACCACACTAATTCGATGGCTAATATGGAGCGTATAGTCTCTTGAAGAGTGAGAAGAAGTGCCGAAGAGGAATGACATAGACTTAGTGGGCGTTTGGACATAAGAATTGTAAGATTCTAAAATAAGTGGAAAACTGTTTTTAAGTGAAAATGATATTTGAAATTTAGAGTTGTGTTTGGACATGAATATAATTTTGGGTTATTTATGAAGTTTTGTGAATGATTTGCGTGAAAATTTTGAAAATTAACTTTTTAGAATTTTTCAAAATGTACCTTCAAGTGAAAATTGAAAATTTTATGAACAAACGATGATTAAAAAAGGTGAAAATAATTTGAAAAAAAGAAAAAAATTTCTTATGTCCAAACGAGCTCTATTTTACTGTTTGTGACGAGCATTGCTAGTTTGGTTTAGTGATTGTTTATGCGGACATATGTGTAATTTAAAGATTTTTTATTTTGAAAAGTTAGTAGTCGGCTCTAAAGACAAATTACCGAAGAGTAGTGAATGAAATGTTATCAAAACCGTGCTTTAAAAGGCGGAGGTAGGAGTTGAGGCTTGTTGCGTAACACGGTGAGGTTAAGCCGTGAAATATGGGTATAAGTCTTATAAATTTTTAATTTTTTTAATATAAAAATTAATAAAATAGCAAAAATAACCACAAAAAATATACAAGTACATTAAAAAGTTTGAGAAAATTAAAAACTCACAAAAATAAAATATCTAGCATTTTTTTAATTATAAATATAATCATTGCAATAAATATAAAGTTTCTATAAGATAAAAATAAACTATAACATTTTATCTTTCAAACGATTAAAAAATAATAATATTTTAAAAAATATTATCAAATTCTCTAAAACTTAATAATCAATAAACTCCATCATTAATTTAATCTAAAATATTATTCCCTATGAGTAAATATAAAATTGCTTTCAAATAGCAAAATAATAAGAGTTTGATAATTTCAAGAGATATAGAACTAAAATATAAATACCTATAGTAAGTAAATATGTAAAATTTGGATATTCATTCGCCGATGTTCTTAATTAGTAGTTAGGCAATACTATGACTCCTTATTTTGAGTTATTCTCGATCTTTATATTTCTATTTCTATAGATTAATCATTCATTTTGTTAAAGAAATTTGAGTGTCAACAATGCTAATTAGGGAATTTGATGCATGATTTGTGCTATAAACTATTAAGCAAGCCCCAAGTATTGAAGAGCGTTTGGCGTGTTTCAGGCGCACAACCGAGCGCTTGGGGCGTAAGAGTCACAGGACTAAGCCCTACATATGAGCCTTGGAGTGTTTTGATAATACTCCGTCCGAAACGAGTCCCAAGAAAGCATTTTAAAATACTGGATCAAAGTAACATAAGTACGAAAAAGAACTAGTATACAATCGACCAAATTAGCCTGAGATTATTGTATAGGTTAACAAGGTATAAAACCTATCTAGAGTGTTTATGCTAAACCTTACTAATTTATTAGAGTTAAGTGATAAGTCAAGGTAAAAATGTGTATTAATTATTTATAATTTAATGATAATCATACTTGTGAAGATATGTACCATGTATATTGAATTGCAGTGTGATATAAGTTTTACCTATTAGCAATCTGCTCAAACCCACATAAAGGAGTTACAGTATGTCATGAGTTAAGTAACGTAGTTTAGTGACGATGAATCCTCAGAATTTCAATTTAGCAAAATAATTAATATAATTTGTTTGTCATAATTATTTATTTGTAATATACATTTCTAAAGTATCCAAGCTGGGCTTTCCTGCCGTTGAAGCATGTTCACTTTTTCTGAAATTCTATTTCCAGAGATAGAAAGAGAACCAACCAACATTGAAACCTGAGCTAACGAGCGCGGATCCATTTGTATTAACGCATTTTATACCGACCCCATTACCCCAAAAGAGGTTGCTTTCTTTCTTCTTAATTCCTCAGTCAGTGATTCTTTTGTGTCCTTAAGTTATTGTTGCTGTTGTCCTCTTCTCTGTACCTAACTTCCTTTTTCTTTCCTCTTTTCTTATTTCACTCCACTTTCTTATTAAGTCTTCCCCATTTCTTGTTTTTTCTTTTCCTAAAGAAAACGGCAAGAAACGAAGTTCTAAAGGAAAGCAACTTCATATTATAGTTGGTGGCTTAGTGGGTATGGCCTAATTTTAGCTTTTCTGGTGCGAGGAGGCAAATTTTTTTAGTTTTATTTTTGGTTTGTAATACGTTCCTTTACGTGTAGATTCTTTGTCTTTTAAGTATTATGAGTATGTCTTTTTAGGTGATAATGACATCCTCTGTTACCATACTGAATTATACGAATGGTTTTATCTAAATTAAAAGTGAGTTTTAGATGATTGGTCCATTCATTGTTGATTGACAAGACTGATCAGGATAGAATAGAAGTACTCACTATCACTTTCTATTCTCTTTCTCCTTTGCTACTATAACTATTAGCAGTTGGCTTTATATTCTGCTGTTCATATTAGCTTTCTTTAGGGGCTTTTGTGTGGTTTGGAAATGAGAAAGAGAGAGGAATATCATCATTTATCATCAGAAGATATGCTGGCTTTTTCAAGTCCTTGTTGCAGTGTCCATACGAGTTCTACTTGCCACACTTTACTTAGAGAACTTCAGGTAGTACTTAATTACTTCCCCTTTTTGTCTTCACTTTGCTGCTTTGGGGCCTTGTTTGTTTCATTGGGGAATTTGGTCATTTATTGAGGGAATGTTCTGTTTGCTGGAGTCTTATTAACAATTCTTGATTAAATCTGGACAAATTTTTGGGTTTTGGAATAGTTTTTGACAGTGAATAAAGTTTGGACTTGAGCATAATCGATTACTTTTTGCACTACAATTAATGGTTTGGCGGCTGGCATAGGTGTTGTTACTATCATGGTAGCTCAATTGAGTTGGAATAGTTCCCCTACTATTTTAGTTAGATCGAAATCATGTACTACGTTTGTATGTGGTAAGATGGTGTATCGGAAGAGTTCTGATGGTGGCAAGTTAATGCTTTCATTGTCTTCCAACTCTCATATGATTTATGTTGAGTTAGTCAAGAGATTAGGATGTTCTCTGATTTCTCTCTCTCATATGAATCTCCTAAGTAATTTGAGATGAGGATTAATTGATTGGTGGATTAATTGTAGTTAGAAGTAAGAATCTTCATTTGCTAAATTCAAGTTTGTGTTTCTGTATGTTACTTCCTCATCAATTAATTAGTTATGTTGGTAGATATTAATGTCCAATGTTTTCTCTATTTATAAATTTTATTTCGGATTTCTTGCATAGGATTTGTTGATTATTGAGCAGGGAGTTAGAAGGAGAAATGCAATTAGTAGTATTCCAATATGAATTTAGTCTATCAAGTTAGAAGTCTATGTAAACAACCAATCTTTATTTGACTGTATATATGTGATGTCCAGCAAATATGGAAGGATATTGGAGAGACTGAGGCGGATAAAGACCGTATGATTTTAGAGCTGGAGAGAGAGTGTTTGGAAGTATACCGAAGAAAAGTTGAAGAAGCTGTCAATGCAAAATCATGCCTTCATCATTCTGTTGCTGCTAAAGAAGCCGAGATTGCAACCTTAATGGCTGCTCTTGGTCAACTCAATATTAATTCACTGGTAATGAACACTTCTGCTGCTGTTGGAGGAATTATAGAATATCTTACCCCCTTTTAGGTTTACATTTTTCTGTTCCCTTAATCTACTCGTACTGCTTTCTCTTTAAGATTAAAGGGAGGTTAAAGGTTTCTATGGTAATATATGAACTTCTACAAAATGTTAGCTTACACACAGTTCCTTTTCGGTCACATACTAGTCATCCTCTTAGCTTCATGGGGTTGTTTCGGAAGCTTGATTGGCTCTTCTATTGGCTGGAATTAGATACCGGATTAAAAATTTCGTAAGAACTAGAATAGATTGATGGAATTCAGTTCAATGTCACTGCACCACGAGATATTGATAAGGAATCAGAAACTGTTCTTGTGTCCTTGTAGTTATTTTGGTGTCTTTAGGGATGTGAGCACTGAGCTTGTTTGTTTCATCTTATGATCTTTTAATGTATGTCATTATAGTCCATTTCATAGTTGAAAGCTTGTCGCTCATAAATGATGAAGAAATAACGGCTTTACTTGCATTATGTAATATCTACTATGCTAAATGCAGTCCTGTTTACTTATGATTGATTGGTGCACTGGTTTACGCCTGTACTTCAGTGCTAAACCTGCTTATGGTATTGCAGACTTCGTTATATATGTTCCAGTTTGCATTACTTGCGTTTAAATTGTAAATATTTTCGCTAACCTACTTATCATTGAAATAGAATATTTTGTTATTGTTTATTTTCCTCTTTTTTGTGCCTCTTCCCAGTTGGTTAGATGTAACTAATACTACTTATCAATTCCTTTTGCAAGTTTTCTTTTGGATAAGTCCATTTTGATATTTTTAAAGTCAAGCAAACATCATTCTTAAACTAATGCTTGAAAAACATGCTTTCTCAACTCAACAGATACAGCCAGAGAAGAAGTCAGCGTCATTGAAAGAGCAACTGTCATTAATTACACCACTTGTGGATGATTTAAGAGTTAAGAAAGATGAAAGAGTTAAACAGTTTGCAGATATAAAGACACAAATTGACAAGATAACTAGTGAGCTTTCTGGGTATTCTAATATCGTCAATGCTGTGAGTTCCTTAAATCTGGAAGATCACGACTTGTCACTGAGAAACCTCTCTGAATATCAATCTCATCTTCGTGCTCTTCAAAAGGAGAAGGTATGCATGGATTGACTTCCATTTTGACATGGAACAACATGTCGTGCTTAATAACCATCATGAGTGTAGTAATTTTGGTTAACCATCGAGTATGATTATTATAGCAAATTAACTGACAAATAAAGTTTTCTGCCTGCAGTCAGAGCGGATCCAAAAGGTTGTGGACTGTGTAAATGAGGTGCACTCTTTGTGTGGTGTGCTAGGGCTGGATTTTGACAAAACTGTGAGTGATGTGCATCCAAGCTTGTATGAAACAAGCCTTGGACAATCCACTAACATCAGCACAAACGCATTGGAAAGTCTGGACCAGGCCATCTTCAGACTGAAGACAGAAAGAAAAGTTCGATATCAAAAGGTATTGCTTACTTCTGTCTTCTTTTAGCTTTTTCAGTCTTTACCCATAATTTTAATCTCATCGCTGATGCAGCTTAAAGATGTTTCTGGATTGTTGTTTGATCTCTGGGCGTTGATGGATACAACCAGAGAAGAGAAGGGTAAGTTATCGAGGATCATTTCCATTCTTCGTCTTTCTGAGTCAGATGTTACAGAACCAGGTGCTCTTTCATTGGAGGTTATTCACCAGGTTTGTGATCATTTTACCTATCTTTTAAAGTATTTCTTGCCTTGCTCGCTACTTCTCATTGTTATTTCCCTTGAATGAGTCAACACAAACAATAAGGTAAATCATTAATTAATGTTGCATAAAGACGGTACACCTCAATCATAACAGGATTCTAGCGAAACTAGTGAAGCAGAGGGTTAATGTATTAGTACATCGGACTGATTTCTCATAACCATAGACCTGTGACTGAAATTTATCCATACCTACTCAATAAACCCGTTACGACTACTTGTAGTGAACAATATTTCAGGCTGTAGAGAAGATTAATTTTGTCTGTGACATTATACTGATTTTAATAGGTATCAACAGAAGTTGAGAGGCTAACCAAATTGAAAGCAAGTAGGATGAAAGAGTTAGTCATGAAAAGGAGGGCTGAGCTGGAGGACATATGCAACAAAAACCATATTGAACCTGATCCAAGTACGTCAGCCGATAAATCTAATGCAATGATCGACTCTGGTAAGACATCAAATCTTGGATACATAAAGCTGTATTCTTCCAAGACGTCCGTGCACAGAAATGAGTCCAATCTTTATTTGAAGGTCTTGTGGACCCCTGTGAACTGCTGGCAAATATTGAAGAACAAATAAACAAAGCAAAGGATGAAGCTTTAAGTCGAAGAGATATAATGGATAGAATAGAGTGGTGGCTTTCTGCTTGTGAGGAGGAAAACTGGCTTGAAGATTATAACCAGGTATAAATTGAATAAAATAGTTGTAGATTTATTTTGTCCAACGTCTGAGTAGCTCTTTTTCTGTTATCAGGATTATAGACGTTACAGTGGTGGAAGAGGTGCTCACATAAACTTAAAGCGGGCTGAACAAGCTAGAATTAAAGTGACTAAGATTCCAGGTAATTTACTCTTGGCTTCATTTTCATTTTATCTCGGATAGTCCGTGAAAAACTGAAATCAAACGCATTTGTTTTCAGTTGTTGTAAACAGTTTGATTAATAAGACACTAGCTTGGGAAGATGAGAAACAGAAATTGTTTCTTTACGATGGGGTGAGTTCTCCAGCAGCTACAAGTTTCTTTTGTTTGTACTGTTTTCCAAATGAAATGGTTTTTACGTGAAGGTGAGATTGGTGTTGATATTGGAGGATTACAAAATGGTTAGACAGCAGAAAGAAGAGGCAAAGAAACGGGCTCGGGTAAAGTCAAATATTCTCATCTATTACTAAATGTCAATGAGTGTATGAAAATTAAAGTAGCACATTGCAAGTTAGGAGAATACATCTATAGAAGTCACATGAATTAATTTGTCGAATGTGATTTGTCCTTCTAATATACAGCTTTTTATATGTATTTTGATCAAGTCCAAAGATGAAGAAAGAGCATCTAACTCTTTTGGTATTTGAAAGCATAAATGTTTGACCTTCATATTATCTTGTTGTCCAGGATCAGAAGAAACTCCAAGATATGCTGCTCTCAGAGAAGGGAAATCTATATGGTTCGAAACCTACTCCAAGAAGAAGCAGCAGCTTTAAGAAGGCAAATGGTTACCAGACAAATGGAAATGGATCTGTGACACCCTCGCCACGCAGGAACTCAATTCCTTGCGCAACTCCAGACATTTTAACTCCGCGTTCCAACTCTATGCGACAGAATGGTTATTTCAAGGAAATGAGAAGGCTTTCTACTCCCCCTCTCAACTTTGTGGCTATGGCTAAAGAAGACACTGTGTCTTTCTCTTCTATTTCTGGTTCCGAGCCAGAATCTCCACCTCAACGCTGAACTCACAAATTGTATTGGTATGTCTGGCCTGGTTATTATATTATTTCGTTTAAATTTGGGTGTTACCCCGTCAAATCTCAGTAAAATTGTGGAATTCAGTGTCATTTCAGGTCTAGAATTTTGAATAGAAGTATTACTTAAATTTCTTGAAAAGGTTACTCTATCCTCTCATGATATATATAATGATTAAACTCACTAATTAACGGGGAGAAAACCATCCAATTATTTTTTGCTTCCTAGGCATTGTCCTTTTTATCTCCTGCACTTATAGTATAAATATTCTCTTTGCAGGGAGATGACCATCAATTTTTCCATAGTAACTATTAGGGGTGTACATGGACCGGGTTGGTTCGGTTTTTATCAAAACCAAACCGAACCAATTATATCGGTTTGGATTGGTTCGGTTTTGTCGGGTTTTCTGTTTTTTTGTTACATGAAATATTATTCCAATCTTACTTTGTTAAAATTAAAGATAAAGTTTTGATAAATTAATATATGTTTAGTAAATATTAAAAAAATTGATATACATATGATCTATTATAATATTCTAATGAGAATTTTTTTAGTAATACATGCTAGTTATTTTCTTAGTCGTCTAACAATAATTTTCATTAACGTACGCTTTCTAGGTTAACACATGAGAGGATCCCAAATATTTTAATATTTTTTAAATAAAATTCAATATAAAGTCTTAAAAAAATATAAAAATTATATATTTATATGTCGGTTTGGTTCGGATTTTTGTACTCAATATCAAATCAAGTCAAACCAAACTTAGTCGGGTTTTTTAATCGATTTGGTTTGGTATTTCGGTTTGGTGCGGTTTTCCGGTTCGTTTGAACCCCATAGTAACTATATATATCCCAGGCCACGTTCAGAAAAATTAATCCACCATACTGAAGGGAATGTACACTAATGTATTGTTGTGTTATATTAGGCAATTCTAAGGAACTCCTTGTTGCATGTTGATGGATGAAGATAGCAGGTGCCGGAAGATCACTCGATGACCAGTGTGTATTTGAAAGGGGTTTCTTGTTTGATCGTTTACCTGTACATATAATGCAATATGATTTCCACCATATATATTTTCTTTCGATTGTTTATTTTAGGATTTCTATACGCTCGATCCCAGTAAGAGCTTGTTTCATGTTACATTGTTCCACTACTCTAATTACCCAATGTAATAAATTAAAAAAAAAAAAAAAAAGGAAAAAAAATCATGTTACGTTGTTGCATTCACATTTGAAGGGGCTTGTTCTTTTTTCTGGGAACCTAATGTTAGATTATCATATTGTAAATTGTAACCATGGGCATAATGTGTAGACGTTGGTATCTAGTGGTTCTATTTGGTACCTTAAAGAGAAAAAATCGTGAAGAATTTTCCAGTCTTGAGTTCACATTTCAGTGACCATCTCTGAGATTTTAAAGAGAGTTTTGCCAACTCAAAAGTGATGTTTGTTTTGATGTAACTGTAGGCTCATGTGGATCCCCCCATATTAAATATTTGGTCGTACCTATGAATTTGTAAGGTAGAAGTAGACAAATTAGCCAGGCTGTGGAAGATGATTTTTCCAACCTCATTCAAGGATCGTGCCTCCTTGATCCTCTACTTTTGTGGCCAGCTCAACACACATTATAAGCTACGGTAATTTTGGGCCAAAAATGTCCTTGAACTTTTTGAAACGCTCAAAAATATCCTTTGTTTGTTTTTGTACCAAAAATATATGTTTTGGATCATGACAGCTCAACTGGGCTAGATTTGCTTACATGGTCATTCACCTAAGCAATTCAGCATGGCGAAAAGTTTATTCTTTGTTCTTGAATCTTAATCACAAAAAAAAATCAAAAAAAAAAAAAAAACAAAATAGTTCTTGATTGGGGTTTATGATTTGATTAAAAAAACTCCATTGTGCTGAAGTTTTATTTGAAGTTGTGCATGTGTGTCGAAGGATCGAACTCATTGATTGAGTTTTAGGTCAACAGATCTGAGGCTCAAATTTAATTCAAATGGTTGATTGTTGTTGGAAAACTTGTGTAGCCATTCTTTGTTTGTCAAAATTTTAAAATAGCTTCTTATTTGAAACCTTCTTGGTGAAATATTTTGTAGTCGTTGTTGGGTTATTGAAAATAACCGCTGTCAAATTTTAAGAGTTTTAATTGTATGTTACTGTAAATTGCTTCGATATTGCGATTGAAGCTAAAAATTGAACTTTAACAATTTATTTCTTAGTTTGAACATTTGAGCTACTCCCCCCCTCCCCCCTTCCCCCC
>ML332983.1:0-16865 GCA_005239505.1 Nicotiana paniculata | reverse complement strand
TTGCAACCCCGAATCTACATATTATATTCCTCCAGATGATGTTGATAACATCCTTTTCTCATACTTGTTTGAAGGCACCTCCTCCACCAACTTAGAAAAATAATCAGTTAAAATTAATAAAAATCGTAGCTTTCCTGGTGCTTGCGGCAGAACACATACAATATCCATTCCCCATTTCATAAACGGCGACGGTGCGATAACCGTATGAAGCAATTCTATTGGTTGATGCATATTAGGTGCATATAGCTGATAATTATCGCACCTTTTTACGAAATTTTTCGCCTCGTCATCCATTTTTGGCAAACAATACCCTACTCTTTAGTGTTTTCACTAGTGACCTTCCACCAACATGATTTCAACAATGTCCTTCACGTACCTCTTGCATCATGTATTAAGTTTTTGAGTGTCACGACCCCAAATCCTAAACCGGCCGTGATGGCGCCTATCGTGGAACTAGGCTAGCCAACAATCACATATTTGCAGTTTCTTTTCAAAATTTCCAAATCATTTTCAACATTTCATAAACGTATATAAATTTCTGAATATTTTAAGCAAAACAAAATAGTTAAACAGTCTACAACCATCCCCAAGATCCGGAGCCAACATGTCATGAGCATCTAAGAAATAATACCAAAAAATTTACTGTCATAATACAAAATCTCGGAACGAAGAACTAAGTCCAAAATAAGAAAGGGAAACCAAGATGCTGTGGACGCTGAACAACTACCTCTATGTCCCGACTCCGGCTCCGCATGGAAATAGATGACCAACGCTCGGTACCAACACCTGAATCTGCACACAGAGGTGCAGGGAGTAATGGTGAGTACGCCAACTCAGTAGTAATGAAAATAAATCAAGTCTGAAAAGTAAGAAACACATAGGGGCAAATCATCAAATCACAATAAGTAAAATCTTTATTCTCGACAGTGTATGCATTTAGTCAATACGCTTTAAGAGCCAATTTCAGTAAAAATCCTTTAAAAAAGTATGATTTCCAATGATTTCAGAAAAATACCCAAGAAGATTCAGTGAAAAAGATGAAGTGAATCATAAATAGTTACTCAGGCAAAACAAATGTCATAAACCGCCCCTCGGGCAAATCATCACTCAGAATCAATCGCTCAGCATACCTCACAATCACTCAGTATCAGCCCCTTGGGCAACCTCACTGTCACTCATTCCTCCCAATCGCTCGTCACTCGGCACTCGCACTCAGTAGGTACCTGTGCTCACTGGGGTGTACAGACTCCGGAGGGGCTCCTACAGCCCAAGCACTATAACAAGCCAAATCATGGCATCAATTACTCTGGCACTCGGCCTCTCGCATATCAAAACAGTGTAACATGATGTGGCGTGCAACCCGATCCATCATATCCTCACAATATTGGCTCTCGTCCTCACTCAGTCAGAAACTCTTAACATGCCACTCGGGCCATAAATAAACGAGGTTCTCGACCCAAAAAAACATTTTATATCATGAAATAATATATACAAGTCTGAGTATCAAAAACAGTTTAGCATGAATGACTGAGTGTAAATCATAATCACCACGGTGAGGAATATCAGAAAACAGCCCCCAAGTGGTCTGAACAGGTCGGCAGAAGGCCCCAAACATGGCTTACATCCCAAATAAATCAAACGCATAAAAATATGATTTATCATGTGGTTTAAAAGCAGTCACACAACTCAATAGTTGCCTCGGGAAGAACAAATTTCAAATTTTCCATTAGGGCACGCCACACACTCGTCATCCAGTGTGTGCGTACTCCAAAACAGTGAGAATATGCTAAATCCGGGGTTTCATACCCTCAGAACAAGATTTATAGTCATTACTTACCTCAACCAGCCCGAAAAGGTACTCCGCAATACTCTTGCCCCTCGAATCGGCTCCCAAATTCTCCCAGTCTATCAAAATCAGAGTTATAACATCAAAATATGCTATGGAAACGAAATCTAATCGAAAACTATCAAAATTAGGCATAATTCCCGAAATTGGCCGAACCCGGCCCCCAGGCTCACGTCTCGGAATTCGATAAAAATTACAAAACTAGAATCCTCATTCCCTCACGAGTCTACCCATATCAAATTTACCAAAATCCGACCTCAAATTCCCATTCAAATCATCAAAAGAAGTTCCTAAATTTTCCTCCCATTCTCCCCCAATTTCCACTTTAAGTTTCTCAATTTACATGATAAAAATAAAGGCTAAATCATGATATTAACTCAAATGTGATTGAAGAACACTTACCTCAGGAATCCCACTGAAAATCTCCTCAAAATCCTCCTTTTCCCGAGCTCTCTAATGGTCTTTTGAGTTATGGCCTAAAACCTTCATTTTTGAAACTTAAACTTTCTGCCCAGTCTTTTCTTCATCGCGAACGCATCACATTGACCGCGTTCGCATAGAGCAATCCCAGCCGGCCCCTAATTTCCTCTATGCGTACACGGCTACCAGCCCGCAAACGCACACCATAACCAACCCAGGCCACCGCAAACGCACGGGCCTTTAAGCGAACGCACAAGCCAATGGGCCTGGGGTCCCTCAGACGCCTTTACTCTACGCGAACATACTCCAGGACCTACGAACGCATAGGCCAACCAGCCCAACTCTCTGTGTTCGCACCCTAAGCCATGATCGTATTCAACAAATTTTCTCCAGTATCCCAATCCCCTTATGCAAACGTGAGACCACCTCCGCAAATGCATAGGGTAAATCCCTACTACAGAAACACCAGCAACACATCTATTTTTAAAGGCCAAAATCCATTCCGTTAATCACCTAAAACTCGTCTGAAGCCCCCGGAACCTCAGCCAAACATACCAACACATCCCATAACCTCATTCAAACTTAGTTGGGACTTCAAAATACCAAAAACAACGCAAAAACACCAAAATCACATCAAATTCGAGCCTATGAACTTTGAAATTTCTAAATTCCACCTAAAATGCCGAAAGCATCCAAAACACCTCCGATTGACCTGAAAATTTGCACACATATCCAAAATGATATTATGGACCTGCTCCAACTTCCGGAATTCCATTCTGACCCCGATAGCCTATTTTCCACTGCCGACCGGAAATCGCCAAAAACTAACTTTCGCCAATTCAAGCCTAATTCCACCCCAGACCTTAAAGCCATATTCCGAACACACTCCTAAGTCCCAAATAAACAAACGAAGCTATCCGACCAATAAAATCTGCATTCCGAGGTCGTTTACCAAGAAGTCAACTCCTAGTTGACTTTTCCAAGTATAAGGCTAATTTAAAAGACTAAGTGTCTCGATTCTCACTATGATCATTCCGAACCCGAACCAACCGACCCCAACACATCATAAACAGTCTAAACAATAAATGACAAGGCATAACCAAGAATAACGGGGAAAATTCTCTGGAACGACCGGCAGGGTCGTTACATTGAGGGTCCAAGGCGTCAAGCTAAGGTTCTGCCAAACACCTTTGGAATTGCCTTCTATTAAACAGTATCGAGCTGCTTTCGTTCGTAACAATTGGGATTCTGTTTTATCCTCAGGTAATATTCCATAATGTAGATAATTTACGAATTCATTTATCCAATCCCATGTTAAATCATTAAAAATTACCTCATTCTTAGCTTGATCAAGTGTTGAGTAAAATAGATGTATCACGATTGTATTTTTCATATTCAATATATCGGCTACCGATCCTAGATTTTCTAGTGCATATGCCTCCGCACTCCCCTATCTTGGATTGAACAGCTTTCCACACTAAGAACTGATCAATAGTTCTCGTACTTTTTCCAAGTATTGTTGCGTTCGTGTTTCTAGCCACGTAATTCCCTTGCATTTGATTTACCACAAGTTGTGAATCGATTTTGATTTCAACCTGATCAATCCCCTGTAACGACCCGTCCGATTGTTCCGAGAGTTTAGCCCTGTTTCCCCTATTTCTGCTTCATTATTTGTGGTTCAAATTTATTACGTTGTGTTAGATAGGTTGGATCGGGTTCCGAGCGATTTTTGGAGAGAAATGAGACACGTAGTCTCTTATCTTAGTTCAATAGTGGAAAAGTCAACTGGAAGTTGACTTATTGGTAAACGACCTCGGAATGTAGATTTTATTGTTCGGATATCTTCGTTAGGTGATTTGGAACTTAGGAGTGTGTTCGGAATGTGGTTTTGTTGTCCGGTGTAGGATTAGGCTTGAATTGGCGAAAGTTAGTTTTTGGCGATTTCTGGTCAGGCAGTGGAAAATAGGCTATCGGGGTCGCAATGGAATTTTGGAAGTCTGAGCAGGTTCGTAATGTCATTTTGTATATGTGTGCAAATTTTCAGATCAATCGGATGTGTTTTGGATGGTTTCGGCATCCTTGGTGAAATTTAGAAGTTTCAAAGTTCATAGGCTTGAATTTGATGTGATTTTGGTGTTTTTGCATGATTTTTTGTGTTTCGATGGCTCGACTAGGTTTGAATAAGGTTATGGAACTTGTTGATATTTTTGGTTAGGGCCCCGAGGGGCTCGGGATTGATTTCGGGTGATCAACGGAGGTTTGGGCTTATAAATTTGCAGCAAAGCTACTGCTAGTGCCACGTTACTGGTGTGGCCGTACCTTCGGATGGGGAGCCGCGGGTGCAATGGCCACAGGTGGGAGGACCATGCGTAGGTGCGGAGTTTGGCAGGTTGTGAAGGGGTCTCACGTGTGGATTAGTGGTCGCACCTGCGGAAGCGCATGTTCGAAGATGTAGTCGCAGGTGTGGAAGAAGGAGAATTAAGTCAAGTGCTCAGATGCACACCTGGGACCGCAGGTGTGGGTCCGCAGGCGCGCATAAGTGGCCGCATGTGCGGAACCACTTGCCAGAGAGTATAAAAGCGTGCCTTCGTGAAATTTCACCCATTCTTCACCATTTGTGGACGGTTTTGGAGCTTTGAGCAGTGTTTTTAGAGCAAATTGAAGTTATCGATTGGGTAAGTTACTTGGACCTCGTCTCTTGTGTTTGTGATGATTTTTCTACTGTTAATCATGAAATGGGTAGGAATTTAGGGAGAAAAGTGGGTAATTAGGGCTTTGTGATCAATAGACTTTAAATTTTGAATTTGAGGGGTCACTGGGACTCCGATTTCAGTGTTCTTGGTATGTATATAATCTGGGGAGGATGAGGATTCTTGTGATGTAATTTTTATCGGATTCCGAGACGTGGGCTCGGGGGCCGGATTTGGCCAATTTCGGGAGTTATGCTTAAAAATTGATAGCTTTCGCTTGGGTTTTGTTCCTTTAGAATGTATTGATGATGTTAATGATTTTGATTAGATTCTGAGCATTTGGGAGCCAATTCGAGGGGCAAGAGCATCACGGAGTAGCTTTTGGGCCGTTTTGAGGTAAGTAACGATTGTAACTCTAAACCTGAGGGTATGACACCCCGTTATTTGATATTGTTTTGGTAAATGAGGTGACGCACATGCTAGGTGACGAGCGTGGGGGTATGCACCGATAGGGATTGTGACTTGGTCCGTCCCGTAGCGACTATTAAGTCGCGTGTTCGATATGAAACCTTACGACATCCTGTCTTTCAGAAGTTTATGCTTGTTTATGGGCCGTGAGCCATGTCTGGGGCCTTGTGCCGACCTGTTTAGACCCTCAGGGGTATGTTCCATGTTTGGGGTCTTGTGCCAACCTGTTTAGACCCTCAGGTGCACTTTTACACTATTCTAACACTATTCTGATAGAATATCTGTGAACTTAGTCATGTTTACCACTTATTGTTATTTTCATTGTTATCACATTGTTTTGAAACTCTGAGAAGTATGTTGGGCTGAGTCCCGTGAGTTGAGATGAATTGCCCGAGTGGCTTGTGAGGATGACTGAGTGAGGCCGAGAGCCGAGTATGAGAGGATAGTTATGGGTCGGGCTGCACGCCACAACAATATATATCTAATGAGGCCGAGAGCCGGGTATGTGAGGATAGTTGTGGATCGGGATGCACGATGCACCAATATATATGTAATGAGGCCGAGAGCCGAGTATGAGAGGATAGTTATGGATTGGGTTGCAGCACACAACAATAGATATGTTATATATTACATATGGATCGGGCTGCATGCTGCAGCAATATAGATTATATATTATGTATGGATCGGGCTGCACGCCGCAGCAATATATATATATATTGGATCGGGCTTTACGCCGCAGCAATATATATATATTGGATCGGGCTGCACTCCGCAACCCTCCAGGAGTCTGTACACCCCTAGTGAGCACAGTCGACTATTATATGGACCGGGTTGCACGCCGCAACGTATGTTAAATGGATAGGGCTGCACGCCACATCAATATACATTATATATGGATCCGGTTGTGCGCCGAAACAATATATATATATATATATATATATATATATATGTATACGTATTGGATCGGGCTGCACGCCGCAACCGTTGTTATATGGTACCTGATGAGTGAGAGTGCTGAGTGTGAGCATTGACTTATGAGAGCAGAGTCACGAGTGACTAAGAGGCTTGCATGAGAGGCTTTGTTGTCAGCGCCACTGTACCGGAGTGGCGGATTCTTTTACGAAACTACTGTTTTCACTATTCTTTACACTGAGCCTCTTTGATAAATTTTGGATAAATGTTTTTATACGAGATTTTTAAATGGAAACTGGAGTTTTATGAAATACTCGGAAATGTAAATTCCCGACTTGATATATTTATTTCCACAGTCACTCATTATATGGATTTTCCTGATTTATAAATGCTCGTCACTGCACTCATGTTTTTAGATACTTTGGTTACTTACTAAGTTGGCGTACTCACGTTACTCCCTGCACCTTGTGTGCAGATTCAGGTACCGGGGCAGAGTGATAGTTGAGCTACCCCATTTGGATAATTGTTCGGAGATCGTGAGGTAGCTGCTCGGCATCGGCGGCCTACTCTTTCTCCTTCCTCCCCTGCCATTTTACTTTACTTCCCAGACTTGTTGTAGTAGAGGATTTGTATTAGACTGTATCATCTCTTAGATGCTCATGACGGTAGATTCCAGATGTTGGGAGTGCTCTTAGATGTTCTAATCATTTTTATTGATTTTGAAATGCCTAAGAAACAGAATTATTATTAAAATTCAGATATTTGATGTATTAAATGGAAAATCACTTCATAAATTTCAGTAAATTGGCTAGCCTAGTAGCACGATAGACGCCATCATGGCCAGTTGTGATTTGGGGTCGTGACAAGTTGGTATCAGAGCGCTAAGTTACATAGGACTCAACGGTCATGAGCAAGTTTAGTAGAGTCTTGCGGATCGATACGGAGACGTTTGTACTTATCTTCGAGAGGCTGAAGAACCCTTAGGAATGTCTCACATTCTTGAATTCTTGTCGTGCGAATCCATTTTATTCAGCCTTAGGAATGTGATTACGGCATGTTGGTAATGGGCCAGTCTGGAGGACTTGAGGCCGGATTCATTCTGTGGCTTGAGTGTTAAGATTTCGTTGTGTGGGCACATGTATTTGGGGACTTATATATCCATTGATGACCTTAATGACGGGACTTTGTGGCTGGATGCCTATGTGCTAAGTGTGATTTGATGGTTAGATGTGTTCAGACTCTGATTAGTGACAAAAGGATTGGCTGGGAATGTGGCAAGAACTATTGAGTGTTTGATTTCTATCTCGATTTGATATATGGCTTCGATTTGTGAGTGTATTGGAAGACCTCTCATGTTGTTTAGTTGTGGAGCGAAGCGGATCTTTCTGTTGAGTTATGAGTTCATGGTGATGTCTTTTGGGCTAATGATTGCCCTAGTAGAGTTAATGTATTTGATTAACGATGTATTCCAGCAATATTACCACTCCTTTATTATTGTATTCATTGATGGCATCTTGGCGTATACGCATAGCCAGGGGTGGTAGCCGGTCAGCTAGAGGACGCCTAGAGGGGGTGGTCAAGCAAGTGGAGGTCCGGCTCGTATGTATGTCTTTCCAGCCAGGCCAGATGCAATGGCCTCCGATGTACTGATCGCAAGTATTGTCTCTGTTTGTTGCCGAGATGCTTTGTCTTTATACTTTGGTTCTACATATTCCTATGTTTCATCATATTTTGTCCATTTTCTGGATATGCCCCGTGAGTCTTTAGTTACATATGTTCATGTGTCGACTCCGGTGGGCGATACTATTGTTGTGGACCGTGTGTATCGGTAGTGTGTGATATCTATTGGGGGTGTGGAGACCCGAGTGGACCTACTGTCACTCAGCATGGTCGATTTTGATGTGATATTGGTCATGGATTGGTTATCTCTGTGTCATGATGTTCTTGATTGTCACACTAAGAACGTGACCTTAGCTATGCCAGGATTTCCGAGGGTTGAGTAGAGAGGTTCTTCTGAGTATGTGCCTAGCATGTGATTTCCTACCTGAAGGCTCAGCGTATGGTTGAGAAGGGGTGTTTATCGTACCTGGCTTTTGTGAGGGATGTCAGTGGTGAGACTCCCACTATTGATTTGGTTCCTGTGGTCCGTGACTTTCCGGATGTGTTTCCTGTAGACTTGTCAGGCATGCCACCTCACAGGGACATTAATTTTGGTATTGACCTGATGTCAGGAACTCAGCCTATTTCTATTCCACCTTATCGTATGGCACCAGCGGAGCTAAAGGAATTAAAGGAGCAGCTTCAGGAACTCCTAGATAAGGGGTTCATTCGGACTAGTATGTCACCTTGGGGTGCACCGGTGTTGTTTGTGAAGAAGAAGGATGGTTCTATGCGCATGTGTATTGATTATCGGCAGCCGAACAGGGTGACGGTGAAGAATCGGTATCCCTTTCCTCGTATTGAGGACTTGTTTGATCAGTTGCAGGGTGCCAGGTTATTTTCCAAGATTGGCTTGTGTACTGGCTATCATCAGTTGGAGATTCGGAGGCCAGACATTCCGAAGACTGCTTTCATTATGAGTTTCTGTTATGTCATTATGAGTTTCTGTTATGTTATTCGGGCTGACCAATGCCCCAGCAGCCTTTATGCACTTGATGCATAGTGTATTCCGACCTTATCTATATTCTTTCGTTATTGTGCTTACTGACGATATCTTGGTGTATTCCCAATCTCGGGAGGATCATGAGCAACATTTTAGAGCTGTGCTTTAGAGTTTTAGGGAGAATAAATTGTATGCAGAATTTTTGAAGTGTTAGTTATGCCATCAACTTTAGGTTCTTATACCGCATATTATGATTCCTTGAGGGTATGCGTTGTTTTTGTTTAGATGCAGAAGGTTGTAGTGATTGCGTGACAGTTATGATCTTCGGAAGTGTAGAGAGAGAGATATCACTTTGAGGCTAAGCCGACAGGGGTATCTCATGCGGGTTGTCCTGGGTGTGTGATCCTTATGTTGTTCGGTAGTAAGTTGTCTTATACTAGTAAATGATATATGTTTTAATTGAGTTTAGATCGTTTGTGGAAGTTGGCATGGCTATTACAGTGGTGAATGCGAGATTTGCTGATGACTTGAGTTGTTAGACGGATTGTGTTATTATGGGCATTGTGAGTTATTGTTTGTCTTGATTGTTGGCTTTGAGCCACGTGGGGATGTTAATGATAAGTTGATTGCACGATTATGCATTGTATTGGTCTTTGTTCGAGGTATATTGGTAAATAAGCTATGACCTGCAGATGTGGGGTCTAGGAATGACTCGAGTAATGAAAGTTCCTTCGATATAGGCTGTAATGTACTCTATTGGGTAAATGGGTTCTATTGAATGATTGAGTATCAGGGATGTTCTATGTACTTGAGCGGTGGAATTGAGCTCAGATATAATAATTCGTGCGCTTCATGGACTTCGAGACTAAGAGTTCTCATAAACATGTTATTTTGTGGTAGTGAACTGTGAAGATGCGAGCAAAGCTAGTCGGATGTTAGTATGTACCATGATTCAGTCATTGTGAACTCTTCGGTGAGTTATCTATCTGTTGTGAGTGACCAGAGTTTGTTTAGGGTTATTGGTAGGCCAGTATGGGTGTGTGTTCTGCACCGGGTCGGAATTGCCATCTCCGAATTTATATTGTTGAGGAATATACCAATTGATTGTGATTGAGTTTATTCATGTTCTGGAGTGATCTATGATTTACCTTTCTGTGTTGCGGGGAGTGGTGATTATTGGTTATATGCACACATGGTGCGGTTCTAATCGGGATTTATAGCTAGATTTGAGTAAGGTAAGTATTGAGTATTGTGGGATTGGAACATATTGATTATGCACTTTCTGATTTGTATGGCATGGTACCGCCCGATTTCCCCGTGGTTATGGCAGCACACTTTGAGTACTGGATGTCGAATTTCGAATGGTTATTGATTTTGAGCCAGGTGGCTTGAAATATTTCATGTGGACCAGCGTTTGGATGAGATCGCTTAGTGTAGCAGAGTTATGTAGGGGTAAGACCTTTGTTATTGGATTCGTGTGTTTGGATTTTTATGATGTGTGCCAGGCTTTTAGCATGATGTTGTGATGGTAATTTTTAATGGCAGGATAGTCCTCTCGTGTGTGAACCTTTTATATAATTTGATTACATTGGGATGTTGCTATTAAGTGCATGAGTTGTACAGGTTCTAGCTTCGAAGGGGTCATGTCATCAGAGGGGTCATGTTGGATGAGAAGAGGTCATTGGACCTAGAATAAATATTGTCAGAATTATCTACAGAGTAGTTGGAAGGATAAATATCGGGACTCGGCTTAGAAAAATGCTATATTTCCTGTTTGGGAAAGGGGGGCTTCATGTCTGGCTGGTCGGACGAATGGTTGTTAGTTTCTACGTGTTTATTTCATCATTGACATTATATGAAAGTGTTAGAGCGAGGCATTTCTCGATAAGAGGTTATGTACCGGTATTGAGTTGTTCTGAGCAGTTATTGTGGTTAAGAGTTATCGCTATGAGTGTTTGAGTCATGCAGGTATTATGTGATTTCATCTGGGGTGCGTATATGGCTTGCTCCAGCAAGTTTAGACCTGTTCAGTTTATAGTTATGGAATTTTGATCTTGTATATTATTTCAGAAGTGGAAATTTGGTTCTAAGGTTTTTGGGTCAGGTTGGATTTCGGAATTTCAACTGTGTTGTGCTATTGGACCTATATGGGATAGGGTGACATGGGATGACCCTCGAGTATGTGCATGATAGGCTAGGCGGTAGTTCGATGGTGTTGGAGAAAAATTCTTGGCACGTTCGAGGACGAACATATGTTTAAGTGGGGGAGGATATAACGACCCGGCCGGTCGTTCCGAGAGTTTAGCCCCGTTTCCCCCGTTTCTGCTTCATTATATGTGGTTCAACTTCATTAGGTTGTGTTAGATTGGTTGGCTCGGGTTCGGGGCGATTTATGGAGCGAAATGAGACACTTAGTCTCTTATCTTGGTTCAATAGTGGAAAAGTCAACCGGAAGTTGACTTATTGGTAAACGACCTTGGAATGTAGATTTTATGGTTCAGATAGCTTCGTTAGGCGATTTGGGACTTGGGAGTGTGTTCGGAATGTGGTTTTGATGTCCGGTGTAGAATTAGGCTTGAATTGGCGAAAGCTAGTTTTTGGTGATTTCCGGTCAGGCAGTGGAAATAGGCTATCAGGGTCGGAAAGGAATTCTGGAACTTGGAGCAGGTTCGTAATGTCATTTTGTATATGTGTGCAAATTTTTATATCAAGCGGATGTGTTTTCGAGGGTTTCGGCATCCTTGGTGAAATTTAGAAGTTTCAAAGTTCATAGGATTGAATTTGATGTGATTTTGGTGTTTCGAAGGCTCGACTAGGTTTGAATAACGTTATGGAACATATTGATATTTTTGGTTGGGCCCCGAGGGGCTCGGGATTGATTTCGGGTGATCAACGGAGGTTTGGGCTTGTAAATTTGTAGCAAAGCTGCTGCTGGTGCCACTTTACTGGTGTGGTCGCACCTGCAGATGGGGCGCCGCAGGTGCGAGGACCATGCGCAGGTGCAGTGTTTGGCAGCTTGTGAAGGGGTCGCACCTGCGGAAGCACATGTGCGAAGATGTAGTAGCAAGTGTGGAAGAAGGAGACTTAAGTGAAGTACGCAGATGTGCACCTAGGACCGTAGGTGCGGGTCCGCAGGCGCGCATAAGTGGCCGCAGGTGTGGAACCACTGGCCAGAGAGTATAAAAGGGTGCCTTCATGAAATTTCACCCATTCTTCACCATTTGTGAACGGGTTTGGAGCTTTGAGCAGTGTTTTTCAGAGGAAATTGAAGTTATCGATTGGGTAAGTTACTTGGACCTCGCCTCTTGTGTTTGTGATAATTTTTCTATTGTTAATCATGAATGGGTAGGAATTTACGGGGAAAAATGGGTAATTAGGGCTTTGTGAACAAGAGACTTTAAATTGGGAATTTGAGGGGTCATTGGGACTCCGATTTCCATGTTCTTGGTATGTATAGAATCGTGGGAGGATGAGGATTCTTGTGATGTAATTTTTAGCGGATTTCGAGACGTGGGCTCGGGGCCGGATTTGGCCAATTTTGGGAATTGTGCTTAAAATTGATAGCTTTCGCTTGTGTTTTGTTCCTTTAGCATGTATTGATGATGTTAATCTGGTTTTGGTTAGATTCAGAGCAGTTGGGAGCCAATTCGAGGGGCAAGAGCATCACGGTATAGCTTTTGGGCTGTTTTGAGGTAAGTAACGATTGTAACTCTAAACCTGAGGGTATGACACACCATTATTTGATATTTTTTTGGTAAACGAGGTGACACACATGCTAGGTGACGAGCGTAGGGGCGTGCACCGATAGGGATTGTGACTAGGTCCGTCCCGTAAGCCGCGTATTCGATTTGAAACCTTATGACATCCTGTCTTTCAGAAGTTTATACTTTTTTATGGGCCGTGAGCCATGTCTGGGGCCTTGTGCCGACCTGTTTAGACCCTCAGGGGTATGTTCATGTTTGGGGCTTTGTGTCGACCTGTTTAGACCCTCAGAGGTACTTTTGCACTATTCTACCACTATCTTGATAGAACATCTGTGAACTCACTCATGTTTACCACTTGTTGTTATTTTCACTGTTATCACACTGTTTTGAAACTCTAAGAAGTATATTGGGATGAGTCCCGTGAGTTGAGAGTAATTGCCCGAGTATCTTGTGAGGATGACTGAGTGAGGCCAACAACCGAGTATGAGAGGATAGTTATGGGTAGGGCTGCACGCCGCAGCAATATATATATGTAATGATGCCGAGAGCTGGGTATGTGAGGATAGTTATTGATCGGGCTGCACGCCGCAACAATATATATGTAATGAGGCCGAGAGCCGAGTTTGAGAGGATAGTTATGGATCGGGCTGCACGCCGCATTAATAGATATGTTATATATTACATATGGATCGGGCCGCACGCTGCAGCAATACAGATTATATATTATGTAAGGATCAGGCTGCACGCCGCATCAATATATGTTATACATTATGTATAAGTCGGGCTGTACGCCGCAACAATATATATATTGGATCGGGCTGCACACTGCAGCAAATGTAGTGCTTGGGCTGAAGGATCCCATCCAGGAGTATGTACACCCCAGTGAGCGCAGTCGACTATTATATGGATCGGGTTGCACGCCGCAACGTATGTTATATGGATTCAGGTTCCACACCGTAGCAATATACATTATATATGGATCGGGTTGCGCGCTGCAGCGATATATATATATATATATATTGGATCGGGATGCACACCGCAACGGTGCCAAAATTTGATAATACCGTTAATTCCCCGGCAACGACGCCAAAATTTGATCACGCTCAACTATGTCTTATAAAAGACTAAGCGGGCGTTGCAAATATAATCCGGGGTATTATGCCCAGAGTCGATCCCACAGGGAGTTTACGTATCAATCAAGCCGTCAGAATACAAAACTTTTACTTAATCAGTTAACTCAAGACATAGTTGAACAAATATAGATTAAACAACCAATCAAAACTATATTAATACCACCATAAGTTTATCCCCCAACGGGTTCCACCAAAACCCTAGATTAAGAAACTTAGCTACTCATATTCATAAATATCAAATCTAAATAACTTGCATAATTGAATTATAGAGTAATGAACTAAGGAGATAAAAATCAATGTTTTTGCTTTGCTGAGTAGTAATCCACAGGTTTTCCTTCACTTTGATGACTTCCTCTTTCGAATCCTCTTCAAGTTGTGTTTTGGGGTCTATTTATACGTTTGGGATATACCCTAACTGTGTAGGAGACTTCTATCCCAACCGAGAAACACCTAAGCTCTTCAAAACTTGAATTTAGCCGGAACAGGGGCCTGGCGTTTGGGCCCTGACGCCTGGCTAACGCAAGGCTAAGCCAGGCGTTTTAGCTCTAACACCTGGCTCACGCCAGGAAGGGTCAGGCGTTTGGGCTCTGGCGCCCGGCTATAGCCCGGTGCACTCCTCCTCGCCTCTTGAGCGTATTTTCGATGTATTTGCATCCATTTAGCGCGGTTTCCATCTCCAATTCACTTACACATGAAACAGACTCCATTATGCACATAAAAAGTGTATTTTTATCATTAATGCAAATAAAATGTAAGGTATATAACATGTTAAACTATGAATTCTAGCCTCGCATCAATACCCCACACTTAAACCTTTGCTCGTTCTCGAGCAATCACACTACCCCCATGTATACAACTTATTAAGCAAATCCGTTAAAATGTTATACCAAGAATATTTAAAATAGTTCAAGCACAGAGGTGTGACATCCTCGCCTCAATAATTGACTCACAAATACCATACTTTATTCACAATTCACTAACTATTCTAACATAAAGGTCAACAACATTACCTCTCCTTCATGAATCATGTGCCCTCACCAAATCAAAGATCTAGTTCCTCACACAATAAAATTTAAGAACGCTTAGGAACCCAAGATCGAAAGAATTCAGTCGCTCTCAAAAATAACATTAATTTGACACAAAAGATGCACCATAGGCTTGCCCGTAGTGTAATACTCTACTAATCGAGCCCATTCAGTCTAGGATCAAGTAGGACTTTATTCGGTTGTAATGTAGGCTGCGGGAAGGGTAGTATACATTTGGATATAAGAGTGACTACACCTCCCTAAGCACTTTAATAAATATACTTTTGTATTCAACCTCAGACTTATATCAAACCAAACTCCACCTTCACAACAATGTTATTACCCTATACTTCTTTAAGCACAATTACATTAAGAGTCACCACATATATTTTTCTTCACAGCAATACAACTGTTTATACTTTTTTTTTTCTTTTCTTTTTCAAGTGACTCTTACTTTTCAAAACAATGCACCTTTCTCCTTATTTCAATTATTCCCCTCACAAACTAACCTACCACCCCACACTTTAACTTTTCCATATTCCATTACTTTTTTCAGTGCTTACAAGAGGTGACAAGGTTCAAATAGATGATTTATTCAAACAAAGGGACATGGCTTGTAATGTGGTTGCCAAAGAAACAGGATTNCTCACACACACTTGGCACATAACTCACTCAGGATTGGATCTATCACGACACTCCAGTCAAAGCAGTTAAGCAAATCTTAAGAATTCCTGATTTAAGGTATTTATCCTGGAGTCAAAAATTGAGCCTAAGTGTCACAACCAAAGTATTGACTATTCTCAAGGCATTAACACGTTTCTAGATATTGCTACTATTAAACCTTCAACCCTGTGATACCTACTTCTAAAAATTAAAAACTACCTACACCCGGTTCAATTAAAAACCCTTGGAAAAGAACTGTGGTTCAAAGAAAAACCAAGGGGGAATTACTACACTTCCTAAAACAAAAAAAATCTCTTTGGTCTTTTCGTTAGACCTACTTCCCTCAAGAAAACTGTCTAGGAGATCCATCGTCAGGAAGAGTCAATTTTTTTTTTATTTTTTTATTTTTTAAGATGATAAAACAAAACATAAAAGCTAAAAACAAACAAACCTAAAAACCTAAAGGCTAAAAAAAAACAAACTACAACATTTCACTGAACATAAAAGCTAAAACTAAACTAAATAAACACAAGCAACACAATTCACACAACACATATATACATCACCCCACACTTAGTTCATGCACTGTCCTCAGTGCATCATATATATACAAAGCAAAAAGTAAAACAAAGTTCAAGATACTTCCTGGTCACTCAGCGTCATCATCATCGGACGGTCTCCATTCCTCTTCAAACTCATCCTCTCCATTTTCATCCTCATCCCATTGCATTAGCTCCGCATTAGAATCATCAGGCGTGTTTATATCTTCATCATCTGGGAGCCTGTACCCCTCACCTGCTCCTATCATCTACTGAGCATGAGCATTGAGCGGATACCTCTGATCCAACTCTTTCCTTTCATTATGCGACGCCGGACGACCTTCTATGCGCAACTGCAAATCCATCATCCCATAGAGATGGGCCATGAAGCTATCATCCCTGACATAACGCTCAGCATTGGTCAGTGAAGACTCTTCTTTCAGTCTCAACCCAGTGATGTCAGTTTCCCGGGTGAGTTGTTGATCAATAATGTGGTCAAAGTCGGGCTCAACCGCTACATTGCTATCTAGCAGGAACTTGTTCAGGAGATTCGGGAAAGGGATTTGATCAATTTTATTGTTNACACAAATCCTCTCTCGGCTGATTAAGGTGTCATGGGTGCACGGTAGTATCCGTGCATTAATCAGTTTCAGCCATACCTGTGTTTCAGCCTTCATCTTCTTCTTGGGAAACCTTTTATGACGATTAGTGGATCTATGCTGAATCCAGGCAGCCTTTGAATCAACCCCACAAAGTGTATGCCTCACTTCTCTATAGTTAGGATAGTGGATAAATTGCTATAGAGGCTCCACCGGAACATTTGGTGCACCTAAGAAATCACATATGGCCTTGGCCGAAAAATC
>MDKI01005343.1:0-29666 GCA_005239505.1 Nicotiana paniculata | reverse complement strand
ATATTAGGCCTAAAAGGAATATTTATACTAAAATAGTATAACATTTGAGTGTGGTCAAAAATTGGTTGTTCACAATGTTGATGACATAAACCTTATGGAACTCCAAAAGGCAATTGATTATTTAAAGAAGGAATTCGAGATGAAAGATCTTGGAAAGACAAAATTATGTCTTGGTTTGCAAATTGAACATTTGGCAAACAAGACTTTTGTTCATCAATTTGCCGACATAGAAAAGGTATTGAAACGGTTTTACATGGATGGAGCACATCCATTAAGTACTCTGATGATTGTTCAATCACTTGATGTGAATAAGGACCCGTTCCGACCTCAAGAAAAGAATGAAGAACTTCTTGGTCCTGATGTATCATATCTTAGTGCAATTGGTGCACTAATATATCTTGCTAACACTATAAGGTCTGACATAACTTTTTTAGTTAATGTCTTAGAAAAATATAGCTATGCTCCTACAAAGAGACATTGGAATGGAATTAAACACATATTTCAGTATCTAAAAGGGACTACCGATATGGGCTTATTTTATGTCAATGATTGCAGCCCTGATCTTGTTTGTTATGTCGATGCTGGGTATTTATCTGACCCGCATACGACTTGATCTCAAACATGCTATGTGTTTACATGTGGAGGCATTGCTATATCTTGGCGATCGATTAAGCAATCAATCGTGGCTACTTCATCTAATCATGTTGAGATAATTGCTATTCATGAAGCAAGTCGAGAACGTGTATGGTTGAGGTCTATAATAAACCTTATTCAAGACAAATGTGGTCTGAAGTGTGACAAACTACCCACAATTTTGTATGAAGACAATGCTGCATGCATAGTCCAAATTGAATGGAGGATTCATAAAAGGAGATAGGACAAAACCCGTTTCACCAAAATTATTTTTCACACATGATCTTCAAAAGAATGGTGATATCAATGTGCAACAGATCCGTTCAAGTGATAATATGGCTGATTTGTTCACCAAATCTCTACCGACGTCAACCTTCAAGAAACTAGTATACAAGATTGGGATGCGAAGGCTAAAGGATGTGAATCGGTGCTCTCATCTGGGAGGGTTAATACGCGGTGTATTTTTTTTTCTCTTACAAGGTTTTGTGCCACTAGGTTTTCTTTGCAAGGTTTTTAATGAGGCAACCAAAAAGCATATTTCTAAACATGTGTACTCTTTTTCCTTCACTAGAATTTTTTTTTCAATAAAGTTTTAACGAGGCACAGTATCTATGGACATCCAACATGGAGTGTTATATGATGGATGTCTAAGAAAAATCAAATTATGATGGATGTCTATCTTTCTTCGTGATCTTTCTCTCAAATGCTTAATGGCATATTCAATGACATATTTTTTTATTTTTCATGCCTATATAAAGGCATTATAATAGATGGAAAGAAAACACAATTGAAGAAAGAAACAAATTTCTCTTCCTTCTCTCTATCTCAGTTTCTTGTTCATATTTTACTAAATTGCTTTTTTCATAGCATATACAATATTTTTTGCTTACTAACCAAATATTGGAAAATAAGTAATAAAACCAACTACATTCTAAGAAAATATTAGCAAAGACATCCTAATTCACTATCAGCAGTGAGAGGACAAAATTTAGGTTGTGCATTTCATATAGTTAATCCTAATTAGTTTGGAACTGCGACTTAAGTAGATTGATCTTTTCTTTCTTTAACATCCTTGTAAATAATTAATCAGATAGAAATTAAGAAGAGCAAGTGGTTTCGAAATCAACAGTGCATTTATTTTCTTCCTTTGTGGCGTTAGCCATAGCGCCCACACCTCTCAGCTTTCAACGAAGCAGAGGGTGAGAGGACCCCGTTGACTTGGAGTTTGATTGGACATAACTCTTTGCATTTTTCTTTGAACCGCGTTGCCCCATTTCTCTTATTTTCAATCTCTGTGCTTTCCTCCTTTCCTTTTTCGCCTCTAATAATTTCACCAATTAAAAACTGCAACTTTGAAGAGTTGAATTCTCAAACTCCTATAGTGATCATAACTAACGCAGTATCTCAGGAGAAGCATCTTCCTTCTTGACAAGTAAGTGTTGTAGGCCTCTGCTCAATTTTCGATCTGGTCTTCTATTTTTGTTCGCTCAGCTTATCATTGAAAATTGACTCAAATTTTCTTGAACGGGAACATATCTCATTCGGACATTAAATTACTCAGTACTTAGTTAGGTGGTTTTAGTTTTGGAACAATAGCTCTTATGGTTCGTTCGGTTCAGGGACTAGTTATTCAGAATTATGAGTAATTGTTTAAGGATTGTTATAGGATGATTAATAATGATACAAAGATTGTCGTGCGGATTTGATACCACAGCCGAGAAGTAGCTGTTTTATATTTGTATCATGTGTAGGTTTTTGTTTAAAGAAACTGTAAATTTTAAATTATTAAGGGCTCTTGTCATTTTGTTCTTTACTAAGAAAAGTTGCTTACTTTAAGCGTAATTTGTACCATTGTAGGTTCCTTTCTCCAGGTGTTGCTAATACATATATATTTTTGTTTCATATTCTATCGGACATAAAATAACACTAGATCTGGGCTAATATTAGTATTATTATAGTTCTAGTTCTATCCAGGTATTATATTCTTACAAGGGGAACCAAACGAGCCGTAAGTGTTTGTAAATATAACATGTCAAGAAAATATCATACTCCTAGACAAACTTAAGTGTTTCCTTTCTTTTGTAGGAGGTAGACTTGATTACAAAATGCTTTTCCTGTTTTTTTTAAATGAGTATGTTTATGTGAAGTTGTGAACCATGGATATATCCTTGAACTCCCTTAACGATCTGTTCTTTTGGTTTATTAGGTGATCCATTTACATTAAGCTGCATTTCAGAAATTTGTAGCAGAAGAGATGGTGGATGCGGTGGTCACTGTATTCTTGGAGAAACTTTTGAATGTTCTCACAGAGGAGAGTAGGTTTCTTACTAAATACAGACAGCAGTTTGAAAAACTGAAGAACGAGCTGCTATTCATGCAAAGCTTTCTCAAAGATGCAGAAAGGCTCAAGAGGAAAAACAACACCCTTAAAGGAGTCATGTCCTGTTTGCGAGACTTAATTTTCGAAGCTGAAGAGATACTTGAGGACTGCCAGAATCAATCTGCAGATAGTGATAGGGCTATTACGTGCTTCCATCCCAAAAGGCTATCTCTTCGCCATCAAACTGGGAAGCGCCTGGCTCAAATTAATGACAGAACCTCGGAGATAAAGCAAAACATTTCAACATATCTTGGAGTACCACTTCTAAAAGAAGGAAGTATGGAGGCACATGATAATCTAATGTCAAGATGGACTTCTTCCCTTTATAACCACACTCAGGTAGTTGGTTTGGAAGGTGACACTGAGAAGATAAAGGGTTGGCTATTTGAAGCAAGAGATGGTTTGCTTGCCATTGCATTTGTGGGTATGGGAGGACTTGGCAAAACCACTCTTGCTCAGAAAGTCTTCAATGATAAAAGTGTGGAGAATCACTTTGAGAGGAGGATTTGGGTGTCTGTTTCTCAAACATTTACTGAGGAACAAGTCATGAGAAGCATACTGAGGAGTTTGGGAGATGCATGCGTTGGTGATGACCAGTGTGAACTGTTAAGAAAAATAAACCAGTACCTTTTGGGAAAGAGGTTTTTAATTGTCATGGATGATGTTTGGAGCTTGGACAATGCATGGTGGGAAAAAATCTATGTTGGACTACCCAAAGGAAATGGGAGCAGTGTGATTGTAACTACGAGAAATGAGCTAGTTGGTCGCAAGATGGGAGTCACAGAAGCAAGAATACATTGGCCAAAATTCCTCAATGAGCACTACAGTTGGCTACTATTCCGAAAAATTGCATTTGCAGCTACTGCAGGTGAATGCAATTTCCCCGAGTTGGAGGGCGTGGGAAAGGAGATTGTGGAAAAATGCAAGGGTCTTCCTTTAGCAATCAAAGCAGTAGGAGGAGTGATGCTTTGTAAGCCACCTTACTATCACGAATGGAGGCGTATTGCAAATCATTTCCGTGATGAACTGAAAGAAAATGATGACTCCGTGATGGCTTCATTGCAGTTGAGCTATGATGAACTCCCTCCGTACTTGAAATCCTGTTTCCTCTGTTTTTCACTGTTTCCTGAGGATTGTGTCATACCAAAAGACCAGCTGATCCGCTGGTGGATTGGAGAAAGTTTCATCCCTCTGAGAAGTGGTAGGTTATCGACTGAAGTGGGAGAAGATTGTTTCTCACAACTATCTAATCGTTGTTTGATAGAAGTTGTTGATAAGGCTTACAATGGTGTAATCCACACATGCAAAATGCATGATATGGTCCGTGACTTGGTGATAAAGATAGCAGAGGATGATGCATTTTTCACCCCAGCTGATGCAAATTGTCGGCATTTGGGTATTAAGAGTGAGACGAATGGGAAGCAACTACTGAGCAATCGAAAATTACGAGCACTGCTAACAACCACCAAGAGTGGTGAAGTTAACAAAATCCATTCCGACATTGCCAAGAAGTTGTGCAAGAGTCGACACCTCCAAGTATTGGATCTGTCAAAATCAATTTTCGATGTGCCTCTTTCAAGTTTGTTGGAAGGCATTGGATCTGCTAAACAGCTCACTTATCTCAGTTTAAGCAATACACATCCAATGATTGGAGTTCCAGCTTCCATATCCAAGCTTGAAAAATTACAGATTTTGGACTTCAGCTATTGTCAGAATATGAAAATGCTCCCCTCTTGCGTTTTGACATTTGAGGAACTTGCGGTTTTGGATGTGAACAACTGTGGGTCACTAGAGTACCTGCCAAAAGGATTAAGTAGGCTTTCCAATCTTCAAGTATTGGTTGGATTTAAGCCTGCAAGAGTAAGCCAGTCAGGAGGTTGTCGTATAGCTGAGCTCAGAAGCCTCACTCGACTCAGAACTCTCAGTTTAAGACTAACTCAAAATGAGGAGATTGGAGATGATGAGGGGAATGCACTAGTAGATCTCCAAGAACTTCAATTTTTAACAATAAGTTGCTTTGGCAGTCAAGATAATGGACTTGTCACAAAACTTAGTAGACTTTATCCTCCTCGACAACTCCATGAGCTGATTCTCAAATTTTATCCAGGTAAGACAAGTCCTGAATGGCTTAACCCCACATCTCTCCCCATGTTGCGGTACCTGTCAATCATTTCTGCTGATATTACAGAAATGCATGAGAACTTCTGGGGTGATGGTAGTACTGCTTGGAAAATTGAAGGATTAATGTTGGAAGCTTTATCGGATTTGAGATTGGAATGGTCAGCAATGCATCAAGTGATGCCTTCGCTACGAATACTTAAGGTTAGCTGGTGCTCTGAGTTGGAGTCATTTCCAATTGAAGATGCAGGGTTTAGAGGGGGTCTATGGAAGAAGGAGGAACATAGGGGCTGACTAGAGACACTTAAACTCAGTAATTACATTCTGTTATCTTAGTTTTCTTGTTTTCATTCGTTTGTCGATCCTAATACATATAAACATGTTTTGTTCATGACATTTTTTCCTTAAGCTGTAAAGGTTTAATTGTCCATAGATTGAAAAACATAAGCTTCTTGTGTTTTCTTCTGTCGATTCAAGGACTGATCATTATTGTTAAGTCTCATATAGTTAAAAGTGGTGGTATTACGGATATATTTTGTTCACTCTCTTCCGGTCCATAAGTTTTAGAAAGTAAAATAATATACAAGTCTTCGTTTCATCCGGTGCTCCAGATTCTCCTGCCCCAGATCTTCATGTTACATTTTGTGTTTTTAAATGGAGCGATATGGATTGTAAGGATTCATATAGTCGATCTCAACTTGCTGGAGATTGAGCTAGGTAGTGCAAATTGATGTTGGCACTCATCTCCGCTGTCATTTATGTATCATTAGCCAACCATGGAGGAGAATTTAAGATCTGGATATTAAACATTCTAGAGAGTATCATAAAGTTTCAGTCCAATTCAAAGTTTTCTTTTTTGTCCACAGACCAATTAGTTCAATTTTTGAGTGGAACTAACGTTCATTTTTTATTTCTTTCTAATCATATGATATCATATCTATATTATTATATTATATTATCTATCTATATCTGTATCTATATTTATATCTATATTTATATCTATATCTATATCTATATTAAAAGCACAAAGGTTCTTAGTGAAATGTCGTTCGCCTTTTTTACCTTTTCAAAATAGAGCTTACACTAAACAAAATAATTATTTAATTATTCTCCTAGGTAATATTTAGGTGTTTGAATCAAATAAAATTTATTATTTTAAAATCTTTCTTTATTTGAATTAAGTAAGTACTTATATTTGGTATTTTAAAATAATTAAAATTTACCTAGATTGTTTCCAAGGAAATACCTTAATTTACTGTAATTCATATTTTCGTCAACTAGATGAAAATGACTTTTTTTGGTTAATTTTTTTCCTTATTACAGAATTTGACTTTAAGAAATAAGAATTAGCTTTGAAATCCGTCTCCTAACTAATAGGATCCGTCACAAACTTACAGCTAAATTCTACTCGGCAATGAATATTTTTCATTTAGCTACATAATTTATTTGTCATATTTTTTTTATTTCTTTAGTTGCCCTATCTAGAATACATATTACTTAGACAATTATTTTCATCCGAAGTTAAAATGAAATAAGGATAAATAATAGATTACTAGGATATCAAAATTACTTTTTACTGACTAAATAGGATCAATATTCATCATTTTCAAGAGCTTATACTTTTAAAATTTTATTTTATCACTCACATATTATTTAATAATATTTATATAATTTATAAAGTTTATACCCATTGATATAGGGTATATGCGCAAATCGCGTACTCTAAGACTAGCTACTATAAAAGTGGGAAGCTCTAAACTGAAAAGTCAAATTACCATATTACCCTCCTAATTAAATGTCACGAACCGATTCCGAAGTCGTGATGACGCATGTCGTGGAACCAGGCAAGCCGCCCTTTTTATCTAAGCTAAATTCAATTTTCAATAAAAATGTGATTTTAAACGAATTTATTAATGATACTAAGAGTCTGAAGTTTAAAAACAATATTGGAAACAAAAATTTAAAATCTCCATCCCCGAATCCGGTGTTACTCAGTCATGAGCTACTATAACATAAAGCAAAGAAAAAAGAGAAATGGACAACATTGTCTCAAAACAAAGAACAACAGGTAGAATAAGAAAGAGAAGGCGAGGTCGCGGTCGCCAACTGCTACCTCGACTACTCCAATGAAAACTCTGACAGCTGCTCAATATCCACTACCGGGTCCCGGTGTACCTGGATCTGCACACAAGGTGCAGGGGGTAACGTGAGTACACGAACTCAGAAATAACGAACCCAAACTATGGGCTGAGAGGTAGTGACAGACAAAAACCTCAAAATTATACAATAAACAATATACAGAATTTAGACATGCTAACATTTTATCAGGATGAGTAATTATGTCAAGTATGCCAGTATACTGTACATGCCATCATAAAATATATGTATGAAACCAGTATGGATATGCACATAGTGATCACAACCCTCACACAGCAGCCCGCTCAGTACCGTATATGGCTCTCAGGCCCAGGGAAAAGTCCATCCCGGAATGTACATAATCATTGGTGACCGTAGTCACTCCGTACTGAGGAAAAAAAGCCAATCCAGCCCCACGGAGAAAGTCCATCTCTGGAATACAACACTCGGACAAGATCCATGTCCAGGGACGATCCATCCCTCACATAACATCCACTTCGGACACGATCCATGTCCAGGGAAAAATTCACCCCTCACATCAATGCGCTCACTGGGGGTGTAAAGACTTCGGAGGGGCCCTAGTGACCCAAGCGCCATATCAAGCCAACGAAGACATGATTTAATATCGTTGCAGTGTGCAGTCCGATCTCATAAATGTCTTAATAACAGGCTCTCGGCCTCACCCAGTCATTACTCTTCAGTCTCACTCACATGGATCACAGATGCCTCCATCAGCCCGACATAATAATGAGTATGCATATAATTAACAATATTGAGACTGAGATATGAACTGATATGCTATAACAAGACTGACTATATGGAATCAATTAACCACAAAATGAGACAGTAATATACGACCACTCGGGTCTCAGCATTTTCGGCGTGAAGCCTAGCATTTATACTTAACATGATTTCTAACATATTCACAATTACAACATTAATAGAAGCACAAATATCATCATGGAATAATCACTAAGCGGTGCCATGGGATAAGCCAGGCCACAAATACTCGGTGCACGCCCGCACGCCCGTCACCTCAATTATAGTCATAAATCATTTAGCTTGGGGTTTCGAACCCTCAGAACCAAGTTTGGAAACGTTACTTACCTCAAAATCGGCTAAAATACTATTCCGCAGTACGCCAGCCAAATTTTCTGTGTGCTAACGCATCCAAATCAATGCTATCGCACTGTACACCTCTGAAGCCAAAAACTAGCAACTAGAAATGGCTTAGAAATGGCCCGAAACCACCCGAAACTCACCCGAGACCCTCGAGACCTCAACCAAAACATACCAACACATCCCATAACATCACACAAACTTAGTCGAGCCTTCAAATCACCAAAAATGATGCAAAAACACTAAATCACATCGAATTTAAGCCTATGAATTTTGAAATTTCTAAATTCCACCAACGATGCCGAAACTATCCAAAACGCATCCGATTGACCTGAAATTTTGCACACATATCCAAAATGACATTACGAACCTGTTTCAACTTCCGGAATTCCATTCCGACCTCTATAGCTTATTTTTCACTGCCGATCGAAAATCGCCAAAAACTAACTTTCGCCAATTCAAGCCTAATTCTACACCGGACATCACAAAAATATTCCCAACACACTCCTAAGTCCCAAATCACCTAACGAAGCTATCCGAGCCATAAAATACGCATTCCGAGGTCGTTTACCAATAAGTCTACCCTCAGTTGACTTTTCCCATTTTAAGGCTATTTGTAAAACTAAATGGCTAAATTCTCACCACAACCATTCCGATTCCGAGCCTACCAACTCTAACACATCAAGAACAATATAACAAACATATGACAAGTCAATAACAGTAATTTTTAATGCAAGTTCTACGTAACGACCGACCGGGTCGTTATATTAAAAATCTAAATACCCTATTTATAAAATAAACAAAAAAGGAAACAGCATTTTTTTCTGAAGGGATGTAACCCTTCAGATAAGTTCCTATATTTAAATCATATTCTAACTAAATACCTTATTTAATTAAAAAGAACTATGAAAATAACCTAGCCCCTACGAAAAGAACACTGTTTTGGAAAATACGTCTATCAACACTATCTATCATTCATACAGTGCCTCAAGTTTTTTTGTTCCAGTTTCTATTATCCTTAGTGAAGAGATTACTATTGAATTTTCCAACCAATTCTTTATTAGCGTTTTTGCCAAGGCACTATTGAAAAAAGAAAAAAGACAAAAAAAGGTATCTTGGCACCTTCTTTGAGAAATTTGAACTGTTATTAGTATTTTTGTTGCGTCAATAAGCTAAAATCTAATGTCCCGATCCTTTTCTCTTCTTTTTTTTTGGTTTTTGTTCTTACCCTACTTTTAATTCGTGAAAGTTTGGGGTAAAAACCATCATTAGTTGAACTTTTATCTTTGCCACGTAATCTTTTATCTGTATTTATTAGATAGTCAAGTTGTATTAAAAATAAAATAATAGTGGGCAACTATTTAAACACAGTTTTCTTACTGGTTTTGTGATAATATTCAAAACAATAAATATGTGCCTCAAAATAATATATGTGTTTTTGATATGCTTTGTTTGTTTATACTATTGATTTTAGTCTTTATAGTCTGACTTCTCTATGTTTTGTAGTTAGTATTGCTTTAGTAGTTTATAATTTGTTGTCATGATAACTTACTCTGTTACTCATTCTCTTCAATTCTACTAGAAGCTCACTTGACGTCTAGATAATTGATTTGAACGAATGTGGTTGCTTGACCATTGTATTCGTCTGTGAATTTTGCTTATCCATCTTTTTTGGTTTGTTCATTATTGGACAACTATATAGACATAAGAACATTAACTTAATTGCTAATAAAGTCTGTTACATATTTTTGTCGTTACTTGGAAGGAATGAGTAACTCTATTGACCTATAAACCTTTTAAAAAAATGAATGGGTATTTCTAGCACTATGATAAGTTAAACTTTCTCCATATGTGATGCTACTTGGTACTTTCAATTTATTTGAGACTGCTTCTTGATTCATTTTAAACAAAATTATAATTTTGTTATGTGACACTCTTTTTATATTTTGTAATAATTTTAACTTAAAATTTTTCATTTCATTCTTAATGTGATGATTTTACAGCCACTTAAATTTTTTTTATCGGTTTATTTAAACTACACACTTTACAAATCTAGCTTTCACTCTAAAGTATGTGTGCGGTCAAACACCATTACATAAATTAGGATGGGAAGAGTACCAATTTTGAAGTGTCTAATCTTACTAACTGGTGAGTTTCGTACGGGATTTTTCTTTTGATGAATATTCTTATGAGAAATATGTTATCTTAAAGATCAAGTTAATGTTATAGTCACAATATTAATAAGAGATTTTTATACAAATAGTCTGTTATATTCATCATTTATTTTTTCTAGCAATATACATTAATTATATACATATAATACATTAATTATGTATATATTGTATCTCCACCGACTATTTTTAGTTTAAGTGGCTGAGTGAACGACTATTTGGGTTAATTCTTCTATTAACAAAGCTGATGGTCAGAAACAAGGTATAAATGTATAATTTTGTTGAGTGCTTATGCTACAATGATTTTGGACTTGATTTTGACAAATTCAACTGCAAAGTTGTTTTGGTAATTGTATACAGACGATCCGATTTTATTTCACCACACAACACAGTGTTTAATGTTGGTATTAGCATATACATTTTTAAGGTGAAAAATAATAGATAGCGCAGTGCACAAATAAAGTGTACCCTTTAGTAAAGAAAAGCATAATCAAAGTGAAACAACAACAATTGAATAGACAAAAAGTTACGTTTAAAAAGCAAAATTATTATTTAGTGAGAGTACATGATCGATGGTTCGTTGTGTCGTGAGATGTTTGGCATTTTTTCTTTTAAAAAAATCGGCTCCTTTTCTGATCATTCTTTATATGGGAAAATTTTACTCGGTAATAAATTTACTGTTTCGCTTAAGTTAATCATTTGACTTAAGTTAACTGTCTGTCTGCAAAGTTTGTTATTTTTTTGGAACGCCTTTCAGATTTTATTTTGTACTTTTCTAAGTATACACGTGTAACACAAGTATGGAAATTTCACAAAAGCTAAAAATTAAATTACTAAAATACCTTTAATGGACGTGTCCGTACTCTTGAAATGAATGGTCACCACTTTTTTTTTCTGTGCCAATAGTTATACATTTTGATCAAAGGATGCATTCTGCTAATAATTTTATATATGGACCAATGAGCCAATTATCAAAAAGCCACGTTTAACTTGATGGACCGCAAAGCGCATTTTTCTATGAAAGGAAATTTATTAAGTGACAAAACTCCAAGATAAGTCCTTTTAATGCTTTAGGTAATCCCTCTACCTATCACTTCTCCTACATTACTTGACATGAAGTTTGTTGTGACTTGTGTGTATAATGCTAGATATATATAAATAAAAAAAATGTAAAATTGTATCTTGTTTGGACTATGCATGTGTTCGGATTGCTGCACGAGAGACTGGTTGAAGACCCATATAAATGATGTCACCCATTGTCATTCATTTTATTTTGACAAAATGAAGGAAAAATAAATTCCAATACTCAAATTGTCTTGATGATTTAGAATCAGTATTATATTATTGGTAGGGGAGCACACTACGAGTTATGATCTAATCCGCTGAAGAAGTTTGACATTGGCTCCATCCTTAGGCAACACTGGTGAAATTAAGAAAATGAGAAAGTAGTAAGCGGCCTTGTGAAATCAATACAATTCTTCTACTTTGTGAGAGAATGTAATACAAGTTAAAGGAGTCGAGCAGTGAGAAGAAGAAGCTGAGCAATAAAGGTGTAACAGAAATCCGAGTTGACAGTTGTTGTGGCGAAGTTAGTTACAGCATTTACTGTTAGTTAGAATTAGTTAGAGTTAGTTACAAATTGTTAATCAATAACTACTTCTAGAATCTTCAGCTGAGCATATATAGTTGAATCATTTGTAATTAAAAGACACTTTTGAAGATAATACAATCCGTTCTCCCTAAATTCTTCTTCTTTTGAGCTATACTCTCGCATTAGCTTGACTTAGCCATCACCTTCTTCGAGCTTCAAGATCCTTGATTGACAATTTTCATTTGAATTCTCCTACATTGCATCATGTGGTATCAGAGCTTCCTGTCCTTGGCATCTCCAGTCATGACTCGCAGCAAAAATTCAGAGAAATTTGTTGAAGAATTGGAAGACAAACTGACGGCCATTCACGATCAATTGCAAAAGTTAATGGATGGATTGATGATTATAAACGAGCATAATGTACAAACTGACAAGGAATTATTGGAATTGAAGGAGTCTATGGGAGCTATAAATCAAAAAGGGAAAGAAAAGGAACCACTTAGAGTAGAATCTGCTACTGGTCGAGCTGGTTCAATGGAGATTCAACAAGAAGGAAGGATTAGAGAGGTTCATCAAGGTGCAACTTCTAATGGTAATTTTTTTACTCGATACTCTAAGCTTGAATTTCCTCGATTTTCTGGTCATGATTTGAAGAATTTGTTGTATAAGGTCGATCAATTCTTCTCTATGGATGAAGTAGCTTTTGATCAAAGGATTTAGGTGGCTTCTATTCATTTTGATGGACAAGTTATTGCTTGGCATAAGTCATATGTGAAATCTAGGGATTCAGTGTTAGAACCTACTTGGACTGAATATGTACTAGCTTTAAATGAAAGGTTTGGGGAAGGGTTTGAAGAGCATATGAGGGCCTTAAAGAATCTGCAGCAGTTTGGTAGTGTTAAGGACTATCAAGCAGAATTTGATAGGTTGTTGACTGGGATTAATTTGTCTAATGAAAATGCAATTAGTTGTTTCTTAGGTGGCCTTAAACCAAAATTGAACAAAGCTGTGAGAATTCAATTACCTAGAACACTGCTACAATCCTACAGAATTGCAAGGTTGTAGGAGGAAGTGTTCGAGGCTCAAGCCCAGTCTTGGGTCTCAAGCCTAATATGATAACCAACAATGACATATTACCTACCCCTAATCACGATAAACTCTAGTATAACCAAAAGAATCCATTACCAAACTCCACTAACAAAAAGCCTTTTGAACCTACCCTTACTAAGAACACTAGAATTACTGGTAGGAGGTTGAGTGCAGTTGAAATGGATGAGAGGAGATCGAAGGGGTTATGTTTATTCTGTGATGATAAGTATGTACCAGGCCACAAGTGCAGGGGTAACAAACAATTGTATTTGGTGGAGGTGATAGAAGATGAAGATGTGGCAGTAGAGGAACCAGAAGATATGACACAAGAATTATTGGTGGATTCAAGTAAGTTCATGACCATATTATTACAAGCATTTACAGGTGCAACATGTTATCAGACTATTAGAGTTACATGATATCATGAGAAGAGGCCATTACAAGTATTGATAGATACTAGGAGTACTCACAACTTTATTGATGAGGAAGTAGCTTCAAGACTAGGCTGCAAAGCTTGTTCTATTCAAAAACAGTCTGTCAGTGTCGCTGATGGCAGAAAAGTGCAAACTGCTTCAGTTTGTAAGTACTTGCAGTGGTTATTACAAGGTACAACCTTTTCCTCTAACTTCTTAATCTTACCATTGGGAAATATAGATATTGTGCTAGGTGTGTAATGGTTGAATACCTTGGGGAGGATACTGTTTGAATTCGAAAAGAGAACCATTGAATTTATGTATCAAGGAAAGAAGCATGTTCTTAGGGGTGCAACTGATCAACTCAAGGCTGCTAAAGTTAAGAGTTTGATAAGAAAAGAAGGAGCATATGCACAATTCTTCATGATGTCCTTAGTAGCCAGTAGGGATGAAGACACTTATTGCCACAGTATACAAGCTATACCAAGAGCTGACCCTTTGACAGACTTAATAGCACTCATTAAGTAGTATGCATGCATCTTTGAATTACCTACTACTTTACCACCTCACGGGGGTTCTTCTGATCACAGAATCCCTCTTCAAGAAGCCTCTAATCCTGTTACTAAGAGACCTTACAGAAATCCTAGAATTAAGAAGGATATAATTGAGAAGCTGGTACAGAAAATGCTAGATCAAGGAGTAATACAGCCTAGCACCAGTCCATATGCATCTCCTGTAGTGTTGGTGGGAAAGAAAGATAGTAGATGGAGGTTTTGTGAGGATTACAGGAGTCTGAATCAAATGACTATCAAAGATAAGTTTCCTATTCCCATGATTGAAGACCTACTTGATGAATTAAGTGGAGCTGAGATCTTTTCCAAAATAGACCTTAGGGCTGGTTACCATCAGCTAAGAATGGCTGAAGGAGACATTAACAAAACTGCATTCAGAACTCATGAAGGACATTATGAATTTTTGGTAATTCCCTTTGGGCTAACCAATGCACCTTCATCATTTCAAAGTTTAATGAATGTTGTTTTTAAACCATTATTAAGGAAGTCGGTATTGGTATTCTTTGATGATATTTTGATTTATAGCAAGAGTGTGACTACTCATGTGGATCATGTAAAGGTTGTGTTTGAATTGATGAAGCAACATCAATTATATGCCAAGATGTCAAAGTGTGCATTTGGAGTGGCTAAGGTCGAATACCTTGGCCATTTTATCAGTGCTGAAGGTGTATCTACAGATCCGAAGAAAATTGCTACTGTACAGGAATGGCCTATACCTATAAGGGGATTCTTAGGTCTTGCAGGCTATTATAGAAGGTTCATTCAAGGCTTTGGGACTATATGCAGACCACTTCATGATCTATTGAAGAAGGATAACTTTGTGTGGACTGATGAAGCTACTACTGCTTTCAACAGTTTGAAGCAGGCCCTGATTTCTGCTCCTGTGTTAGCTATGCCAAATTATTCTAAACCTTTTACAGGGTAAAGGCATTGGAGTTGTATTGATGCAACAAGGGAATCCTATTGCTTACATAAGCAAATATTTATCTCCCAGGCATCAAATTCTATCACTCTATGACAGAGAGTTACTTGCTCTTATCTTTGCTGTTAATAAGTGGTCTCATTACTTGTTGGGAAATCATTTATTGTTAGGACAAATCAGAAAGCATTGAAGCACTTATTAGAGCAACAGGTGCATACTGACTTTCAAGTTGCTGGCATTTCTAAGCTAATGGCATTTGACTTTATTATTGAGTATAAGAAAGGGTATGAGAACAAAGCTGCAGATGCATTATCAAGGAAACCAGATGCTAAACTTTTAGCTATTTCCTTGCTCACTCCTAAAGGTGGTAAGAGACTAAAAATATCCCCAGTAGAGTCGACATGCTGTCGCGCCCCCTTTTTCTCGCAAAATCGGGTTTCGACATTTTTGGGACAACACCTATTTTGAGTGGGTAGGGAACTGGAATTGAGAGAGTCGCCACATAACGGATTAAGGTGTGTTAGGGCACCTAGAGCAGATAACTCATATAACAAGTTTACATCACCAGAGATGGGGTAAGTGCTCAAGTTACCTCGAGGGGAAGGTGTTAGGCACCCCTCGAGGTCCACAACGGTGGGTCCCGGCCGAACTTAAATTAAGTGAATTAGTCTAAGGGGAAGAAAGCAATTTGGACAAATAAAGTACTCAATTTATTTTAAAACAAGAATAAAAAAAAGAGGGGGGGGGGGAGGGTCCTAAGTTTTTTAGCCTATAGGATCAACTCGCGCAATACTTTGTAACTCCCTCAAGTCGCGGTATTACTCATAGTACTTAGCACATGGACTATCATCTCCTTACTACCCGATTACTATCTTTAAGTTGTTACTTAAGCGTTCTAGTTGATTCTTGCTCGGTCCCTATGCGTGCACTACCCGTCCCTTATCTATGGCCCTGGGGATATTAGGACCTCTATTTGGCATAGTTCTAGACCCAGCCTATGATGTTCAAAAATGTAAAATCTAAGCGACAAGAAAAAGCAATTAGGACTTTCAGATAAAAAATCAAATATAGGCTCATATTGACCTCCACACATAAAACACCAAATGCACGCAATCGAATCAGCAAACTTTATTAACCTTAAAGTCCTATAGGCAGGATATCTATGTGAGAAAACAGAGTGTAGAGGCAGTTTTATTAAGGCGAGTGTTAAGACCTGTTGTTTGCCTACTGATTTTATACAGTATAATCTGTCACTTCAGGCAGTAATACATCACAAATATAAACCCAAAAATATTATTAAGTCCTACATGTATATTTCCTAAGTGATTAACAATGGCGATTGAATTCAGAACCAATTAATGGAATCCTATAGACATGATTTCTACAAGTTTAATGGTTACACTTATAGACATGATTTCTAGGTGTAGCACTGATTTTAACTTTATAGAGACATGTTTTATTTCCCTTTTTAATCCAATAGGATGCTTTCTAATTATCTGAATTGATGTTTTTGATCCTATATGCATGATTTCTAGGGTTGAAACTGATTTTAGTCCTATAGGCATGGCATCTATCATATGAATGGATTTTTTTATCCTATAGGCATGATTTCTAGGGTTGAAACTGGTTTTAGTCCTATAGGCATGGTATCTATTATTGAATTTATTTAACCCTATAGGCATGACATCTGGTGAGCAGTAATACATGCAGGAATTGTACACATTGCTAGAAAACAATTAAATCAAATAGTGGGATCCTATATGCATGATTGCTAATGCACGTCTGTTGGACATATTGATAGATCCTATGGGCAGGATTTCTAATGCCATTATGATATCAATTTTATAGGAAGGATCTCTAATGATGCAAATAGAACTAGAATTAATACCATCAACGAAAGTCCTATAGGCAGGATTTCTAAGCACAAATATAGAACTCATACAGTTTTTACCAAATGAACAGAATTAACAGCATAGCTGAAATCCTATAGGCAGGATTTCTACCCAGTTTAACAAAAGGAAATAAGAAAACCCTCAAACTTTACTAAATATCCCCAAAATCTGTTTATTACAAAGTTATTACAGACCAGAATAACAAATGAACTATACAATAGTAATAAGATATACTATAGGGAGCCTTCATTAGGCACACATAAACCTGGGAACCCGGCCTTCCAACCATAACAACTTTGAGGCACAGCATAGTGATTCACCCATAGCACATTAGAACCAGGTTTCTGATGTGTCAAAGTTCCCGAAGGGCCTCAGGGACCCAGGGCAATGCTCACACCAGAACCACACAACCAGAAGATAGCTCATAAGAGATTGGGAACCAATTTCTAGTGTGTTAGAGTTCATAGGAGCCTCATGTGGACCCTGAACAGTGCTCACACTAGGGTGGTTGAGAACCTAAGAGACTAAGAGTAGAGGTTTTAAAAATCAGCATATAAAAAGGAAGTAGCGGCAGATTTCAAAACAGTTTGATTTCAGAAGAAATAAGGTTTAGAACACATAATTGCCTTCAGAAAACAACAAAGTTTGCAAAGTACATAGCTTCAGAGAGACCTAATTATACTAAGCGAGCATGCTGACATTTATGACAACTATTGCTTAATTACAGAAGCATGTTAAGGCAAACAATTTGGTTGAAAAAGTTGGGCAGGAACATTAAGTAACCTTAGAAATCTGTGAGGTTAGGATTAATGAACCAATTTCAAGTTAGTGGTATCATAAAGATGCTAAGTTCAGAACATGTGCAAGATCAACAAATAGTGCATGAAACAAGTTAAACATTAAGCTAGCTTGTAGGAGGATTCATATTATTCAAAAATAGCTAATCTTAAACTAACAGTATTAACCATAAGATTAGAAGAGGGTCATAGGAGCATAAAAGGTAGAATCATGCTGAAAGTAAGGTTCAAGACATGTTGTTCAAGTAACACTGATTATGAAAATAAGGAGAATGAAACGACAAAGGATTAGGGCTTACCAGTTAAGCAAGAAAGCAAGTAAATATGTTACATCAGTTAAGTTCCAGAATAACTTGGCCTTGGCTTTCAGCCGGCCAAGACCAGAAACAATAAGCACAGAATCAGAGTAAAAGAACTAAGTGGTAGTGAGAATATGAGAGTTCGAGCCCTGTCTAAAGAGAAGAGGGGAAAATTTTAAATAGTAACCGATAAGGCCGACAGATAAGGGAAGAAATCAAACATACACAAATAAGGAAAGACGTTAAACTCAGAATCAATTTAAGTTAGAGTTCATTCAATTAACAGGCGTAATAGCGAGTAATCAGGTGAGTATCACTCAAAATAAGGAAAGCATCATATAAAAATCAATAAACAGTCAGATGCCAAGAAAAATAAGGTAAAGAAACAAGGTAAATCGAACAGAATAAGGAAAATATCAGTACTATACGAGAAAGGAAAGAGTAAACATCTCAGTAAAAGATTTCAAACCCTAATTTTAGGTAAAACCATAAAATCAACAGAGATAAAAGGCAAGAGTCACATGCTTTATAGGATAAACGTAGACGGGAACATATTCACAGAACACATAATCAAACAGATCCGGCCTTAAGATAAAAGGTTCGAAACCCTAATTTTAAGTAAGCCATAAAATCGATAAAAATATAAGTAAAGAATCAAATATTTTGTTAAAGTGAACATAGACATGGGTTATTCATAGAACCGAACCAGTTCTGGTTCGATTAAGAATTGAAACCCCAAATTGGGTAAGTTAAAAGATTTAACAAAAAATAAGCAGATTTATACAGAATAACATAAAAAAATAAGGTTAAAACCAGTTTTGGTTTATATCAGAAAGATCTGAAAACCTTAACCTTAGGGTTAAGTAAGAATCAGTGAAAGATACGGAAGATATTCGTACTTACATAGAAAAGCTAATGAATATAGATGGAAACAATCAGTAGGTTAGAGATTTGAACCAGCCCGGGTTCGATATCTACAGGATATTCTTGCCATTTGAGGCAAACAAATTAGGTAACACCAAAAATGGATAGCCGGTGAGGAAATGGGGCCAGATAAGGTAAGTAATCACCGAATGATTCCATTTCTGGGTGGGGAATGCGGCACTAGGGTTTTAGAAGAGAGGGGGGGAGGAAGATGAGAGTGTTTGGTGATGGCGGGTCGGTGGAAGTGATTAGGGTTTAGTTGGGTTAGGTTAGTTAAAGGGGTGGGATGATTGTGGACCGTTGATTTTAGAAATCAACGGTCCTGATTTAAAGGTGTTGGGTCAGGTTTTAAACGGGTACAGGGATTGGGTTAATGGGTATTGAGTATTAGGATATTGGGCTGGTGTAATTAGGATGGGGTAATTGGGTTAGGTCTGAAATTAATTAAGAAAAAGGGTTAGATTTTAAATACCCAATTAAATCAGTAAAATAATTTATACAAAAATAATTAATAGTAAAAAAATGTCATTTGTGCATGAAAATGATTTAAAATAATAACTCAACATTATAAAATATAAAAATTTATTTTCTATATAAATAATGTAATTATGCATATATATGGGCTACTATTGTAAAATATGCAATTTTACCTTAGGATGCAAATATAATTATAATAAATATATCAAAAATACTTAAAGCTTAATATGGATATAGATGATGAAAATTAAATAAAAAATCATTATAAAATTACTTGTGATGCAATTAACAATTATTTATATACTATAAATGCATAAATAAATTGATTAAAAATTATAGAAAATTATGAAAAAAATACTCGATGATGATTATGCACTATTTTGAAGGTATATATGTATTTTTGAGAAATATGAGGGAAAAATGGGTATTAACAACTGCCCCTCTTTACCTGGGAAGGATGAAATAGTTTTCGGGTAAAGACATGATGACCAATTTTGACCGAATATGGTGATTTTGAAGATATAGGCCGCACTCCGGCTTCTGAGTTGCCTAAATATCCCTGGTTTTACAGGATCAGGCCGTGTGTAGTTCCAGATCCAATGATGGAGTAAACTAATGGAGTCGTTGCAATAACGAACAAAATATTCCGAGTAGGGTTAATTGGGTTTCGAAACGGTTATGGGTAAATGAGACTAGGTAACGGATAGTGAACGGTCATGTTTGAAATACTTTAAAGGATGTGGATGGGAACCGGAGCGGGATTGCTCTTGTTGGGATAACAGTTACTTTCTGGATTACCTGTAAGTTTACAAAAATATACTACAAGCACATATGTATAAATTATTGCGTAAACTTAGACATGATGCAAATTCCCTTTGGACCATGAAGACTATCTTTGGACGGTGAGGATGAAGTTCTTAGACCATAATGTCCCGGTCCATGAATTGTATGGTAAGGGATTCGCAGGACATGAAATGATATTCTCGGGCCATGAGAATGGTGTCTCCGAACCATGATGCCTTTGAATAATGATGTGCAAGCTTTCAGAGATCCTCAGGCCATGGCATGGTGTCTTCCGGCTATGAGGATGATGCCTTTGCACTATGACGCCTTCGGACAAGTTGGCTATATTTCAGCCCATGAGGTGCAGAGACATGATGCTAAAGGTGATAACAAGACAGAGCTTAGTCTTGCATAAAGTTAAGGGCAGAGCTTAGCCCGAGAGAAGAGAATAACGCAAGGCTTAGGATAGAGCAATATCTGTGTTTATGCAAAGAGAGACAATGCTTAGTCTCGTGCAAGATTCGGGACAGTGCTTAGTCCCATGCAAAGAGAAGGCAATGCTTAGCCTTATACAAAATGGGGAGGCAGGGCTTAGCCTCATGCAAGGATTGAGACAGGGCTTACTATCATGCAAAGAAAATGAAGTGCTTAACCTTATGCAAATAGGGATGCAAGGCTTAGCCTCATGCAGGAATTGAGACAAGTCTTAGTCTCATGCAAAGAGAGGGCAATGCTTAGCCTTATGCAAAATAGGGAGGCAGGGCTTAGCCTCATGAAAGAATTGAGACAGGGCTTAGTCTCATGCAAGGAGAAGGAAATGCTTAGCCTTATGCAAAATGGGGAGGAAGGGCTTAGCCTCATGCAAGGATTGAGACAAGGCTTAGTCTCACACAAGGAGAAGGCAATGATTAGCCTTATGAAAAATGGGGAGGCAGGGCTTAGCCTCATGCAAGGATTGAGACAAAGCTTAGTCTCATGCGAGGAGAAGGCAATGCTTAGCCTTATGCAAATAGGGAGGCAGGGCTTAGGCTCATGTAGGAATTGATACAAGGCTTAGTCTCATGCAAAGAGAAGGAAATGCTTAGCCTTATGTAAAATAGGGAGGCAAGGCTTAGCCTCATGCAAGGATTGAGACATGGCTTAGTTTCATGCAAGAGAAGACAGTGCTTAGCCTTATGCAAAATAGGGAGGCAGGGCTTAGCCTCATGCAAGGATTTAGACATGGCTTAGTCTCATGCAAAGAGAAGGAAGTGCTTAGCCTTATGCAAATAGAGAGGCAGGGCTTAGCCTCATGCAAGGATCGAGACATGGCTTAGTCTCATGTAAGGAGAAGGCAATACTTAGCCTTATGCAAAATAGGGAGGCAGGGCTTAGCCTTATGCAAGGATTGAGACAAGTCTTAGTCTCATGCAAGGAGAAGACAATGCTTAACCTTATGCAAAATGGGGAGGCAGCACTTAGCCTCACGCAAGGAGAAGGCAATGCTTAGCCTTATGCAAATGTAAGAGTAAAAGTGAAGTATTCTTAGTTGGAAACGTGTTTTGTGTATAGCAGTTGTGTTGTTGAGACGATGCCTATGATGATGACCTTTTCCTGCATCCAAAGAAAATTCGTGAGTTTTGTGTGAGTGTGTGTGTGTGTTGAGGGGGGGGGGGGTTGGTTCGTGTTTTTGTCTGCTTGCTCTTCTCCACTTTGCCCGAAGGTCCTGTTTAATTCACCGTGGGTAGCATTTGGCTAAAAAGTAAATTTCTTTTCAAAAGCATGCATGTATAGTTTTCAAAGACATAGTAATATGCAATTTAGAAATCAATTAGATGAACCAATAACTACGACATTATTAGAGACATTACGACCTCCCTTGCCATAGAATTTTGAGGGTCCTCCTCAAATTTTTGCTCCAGTTAACTAAGTGACCTTCTGGCTATTCTGTATGCTGCTGTTGGCTGAACTTGCTTCGGAATTTTGAGGGTCCTCCTCAAAATTCTTCCCCAGTTTCTGATTGTGGGGAAAATGGAAATTTTATTGAATTGTGACCGAACCCATAGGGCTGCCAGGTTAGAGCACAACAAGTACGTTCCAGCAGAGAATATCGTGCTTCATATGGTGTGAACTTTTTACTCAAGTAATATATGGCTTGCTCCTTTCTTCGCGTCCTGTCATGTTGTCCCAAAACACAACCGAAAGCTCCATTTAACACTGCAAGGTAGAGTAGTAATGGTCTACCAGGTTCTGGTGGGACTATGACTGGTGGTGTGGACATGTATTCCTTGATCTTGTCAAAAGCCTTTTGACAATCCTCGGTCCACTTGGTTGCGGCATCCTTCTTCAACATTTTGAAAATTGGCTCACGTATCACTGTAGACTGTGCTATAAAACGACTGATGTAATTGAGGCATCCCAAGAAACTCATCACGTCCTTCTTGTTCCTTGGCGGTGGTAGTTCCTGGATAGCTTTAACCTTTGATGGGTCCAACTCTATTCCTCGGCGGCTGACGATGAATCCCAATAATTTTCCGGCAGGAACCCCGAATGCACATTTTGCGGGATTTAGCTTTAGGCTGTACTTCCGCAGCCGGTCAAAGAATTTCCTCAAATATGCTATGTGATTTGTGTCCTTCTTGGATTTGATGATGACATCGTCAACATACACCTCTATTTCCTTATGTATCATATCATGAAAGATAGTTTTCATGGCCCTCAGGTAGGTGGCCCCAGCATTCTTCAGAATGAACAACATCATTCTGTAGCAATACACCCCCATGGTGTAATGAAGGCTATTTTCTCTGCATCTTCTTCGTCCATCCAGATCTGATGATAACCCGTGAAGCAATCTACAAAGGATTGGAGTTCATTCTTGCGCAATTGTCAATCAGAATGTGTATATTTGGTAGTGGGAAATCATCCTTGGGACTTGATCTGTTTAAATCCCGATAGTCGACACACACCCTGACTTTTCCATCTTTCTTTGAAACCGGTACAATGTTGGCTAAATAGGTTGGCTACTCAACTACCTCGAGGACCTTGCCTTTGATCTGCTTGGTGACTTCCTCCTTGATTTTTAGGATCATGTCCGGTTTGAACTTTCTGAGTTTTTGCTTCACTGGCGGACACATTGGATTTGTAGGTAGCTTGTGAGCTACTATGGATGAGCTCAACCCTATCATATCGTCGTATGACCATGCAAAAATATCCTCATATTCTTTCAAGAAATGAGTGTATTCTTCCTTCTCTGACGGTGACAAGTGGATGCTTATGCGAGTTTCCTTGATGGTTTCAAAATCTCCCAAATTGACTATCTCGGTTTCGTCCAGGTTGGACTTGGGATTGTTCTCAAAATTCTCAACTTCTTTGATAATTTCCTCAGATATTACATCCTCTTCTTCTATTTCCTCCGAGTCATTGTCCTTGTGTTGCGTTGTCTCATTACATGTCACAGTCGTTGGTTCATCAAGATAAGAAATAGTAATGTTATACAGAGAAAGATATGAAAGAAAGATAGTAATAATAAAACATCAAGCCATTGGTAAATATTAAAATTTCAAATAAAGCGATTTTCAATAACCCAAATAATGTTTTCCGAAATGAAATACTGAACATATTGTTTAAAACAAATTTCTCAAGAAATAAACGATGCTAGCAGCCTTGCTACCCAGGGACTCGTCGAGCCCTTGATGGTGTAGCGGTCCAGTTCTTGAGAAATGCTCCCTTATCCACTGTCTGAATGGTAAGGCCTTCTTCCTCTTCCTCCTCAACTATCACACAGCAATCCATATCATCATTTTCTAAAAATAAATTCCTCAGTGCAACCAACACTTCTTCTTCTTCGGATCCCTATATTGTATCGGCCTGATGGAAGGATTGGCTCAAATGCGGCACTGGTTTCTCAAGAGGGTAATATGGACCACGCCATGGTGGCGACCAATCATCATATTCTTGCCAGGTATACGGATATCCAAGACCAAAAGTTGTACCATGACGTTTTAGTTGTATTGGCTTGGTAATGCCTTGGAATTTCTTCCTAAGTTCTTTGCCGGGTTCATACCCCGACCATGAAAGTATGCTTTCAATTTTGCTGCTCCACCATTTATCTTTCTCAATTGCATTGACGCGCTTGATGCGGTGATAAGTCTCTCCGCCCAACTTCCTTCTATTTTCCACGATCAAAACAATTTGATTGGTATAAATAGGATTGCTCCCATCTCCATAAATGATTACTTCTTGATGATTCCATTCAAATTTCACATCCTGGTGCAAAGTGGACACAACATCCCCAGCGACATGTATCCAAGGTCGTCCTAACAACAAATTGTAGGAGGCGTATATGTCTAGCACCTGAAATTCAACATCGAACTAAGTGGGACCCATCTGCAAGCATAAATTGGTTTCCCTAATTGTGGCTCTTTGTGACCCATCGAACACCTTCACATTCATAGTCCCTGCTTGTATTTCATGCAAACCCTTGCCCAACCTTTTAGAGTTGTCAATGGACAGATGTTGAGGCTGGATCCTCCTTCTATCAAAACCTTGGCAATGAACTTATCCTCGTATTGCACTGTGATGTGCAATGCCCAATTGTGGCTCAATCGCTTTGTTGGCAATTCATCTTTGTGAAAGGTGATCTTGTGACTCTCCAGCACTTGCCCCACCATGTTGGCCATTTCCCCACTGGTGATATTGCCGGGCACGTACGCTTCATTCAACACCTTCATCAAAGCATTCCTATGTGCCTCAGAATTTTGCAGCAGTGATAGGATGGATATCTGGGCGGGAGTTTTTTCCAGATGGTCTACCACAGAATATCCCCTTGCCTGTACCCTCCTTAGAGATCATCCGGACCGGTTTCAATGATGGGTTGTTTGGCAGTGGCCTCCTTACTTGTTCCTTCCAAATTCTCAGGTGTATAGATTCTTCCAGTTCTGGTCATCCCTTGTGCAGCACCAGACTCTTCAATTTTTGTCTTCCCTTTCCTCCTGGCTTCGTCAACATAACCCAAGGTACAACATTAGATTTAAAGGGCGGTGTGGTTACTTCTACTTCAAATGGAGCAGGTGTCGCTGCAGGTGTTGTCACTTCGATTTCGAAAAGAGTTGATGCGACTATCTCAACTTCGACTGGTTGTACATGTACCACAATAGGAGTGAGTGTGACTACAGGTTTCTTAGGGTCATCGGCTTCCCGAATAAGCCCAATTGACCCTTTCGGATCCCATTCTTCATCAGTCTATATCACATTTACTCATTCACCCATATGGTCCGAGAGAGGGTTGTTACGGACATTGGGTGTGACTTCCTTTGCTTGTATGACTTTGGTATCAATCAGTGTATGAATCTTGTCTTTTAGAGTGCGTCATTCACCGATGGTATGTCCCTTCATGCCGGAATGGTATGCACATGGTTTTTTTGTGTTGACCCACTGGGAGGAGTTTTCCATGGCAACGCCGGGAATAAGGGTGACATATCCGGCGGCCTTCAATCTTTCATATAATTGGTCGATGGGTTCAGCAATAGGGGTGTATTGTCTAGGTGGTTTGCGATCGAAATTGGGCCTGGTTTTTTTTTATAGTTTGGACGAGATGGAGGTGAATGATAGTAGGCTGGTTGGGTGTTATAAGTGTGGTGGGTGGTGGAGGGTTGAGGATATCTGGGAGGTGAAAGTTGGTATGTGGGTGGAGGTGTTTGGTATACGAATGCAGATTTTGGACCTTGGGCTACCATTACTGTCCCTACTTATTTCTTCTTTGATATGAATCCCGATTGTAATGATTTGTTCGTGGCCTGCATTGCCTCAAAATTTGTTACCATTCCGCTTTTGGTACCTTCTTCAATCCTTTCTCCGAGCTTGATGATATCGGAGAACTTGTGATTCTCAATGACCATTAACCTCTCATAATATTGTGGCTCTTGAGCTCTGACAAAGAATTTGTTCATCTGCTCTCCTTCTAATGCTGTCCTGACCTTTGTTGCTTCTGACCTCCACTGAGTAGCATACTCCCGGAAAGTCTCTGTTGGCTTCTTCTTGAGATTCTGTATGTAGAAGACATCCAGTGCATTTTCTATATTGAATCTGAATCTATCCATGAAGTCTGATGCCATGCTTACCCAATTAGCTTTTCTTGGGATTTTGACATATGTACCAAGATAGGGCATCTCCAGTGAGGCTTCTCATGAACATCTTCATGCGAATCCTTTCATCCTTCCCAACCCCTACGATCTTGTCACAGTAGGTTCTCAAATGTACCTTTGGGTCGCCCGTTCCATCAAACATTTCGAACTTAGGAGGTTTGCAACCCTCTGGCAGTTTCACATCTGGCTGAATGCGTAGGTCCTCATAATTCAGACCTTCAATTCCTTTACCTCCTCCAACACCCTGGACTCGGCTTGTGAGCTTCTTGAGCTCCTCTTCCATATTTTTAATGAGCAGGTCTTTCTCGGCGGTTTCTGGTGTATATGAGATTGATGCCAGTATGTGTGAACCAACCTTGGGAAATGGGAATTATCAAAAAGAAAGAAAAACAAAAAGTTATCCAAGTCAGTGAGAATTCTGGAAAAGTATTTGCAGTATTTAAACACATATTGCGGAAGTGTAAATTCGCGTCCTAATTTGGGAGCCTCGTTGTGCCCGAGGTTGGCCTAGTGACAAGTAGATTTGGAGAAATTTAAAGCTAATATTTCCTCATTTCATTAACGTGATAAATAAGATGAATCTAAAACGACAATAAATAAATAATTTGCTAGTGGCGTTTGCCTTATTACATTCAAGAAGTAATTCTAAAACAAATAAACCTAATCTACTTGGTCCCAGAGGGACCTTCTCCAGGTTTGTCTTTCTTGGCTCCATTGATCAGGTTCCCCAGGTCGCACATGTCCAGTAGTAGGTATTCCCTTGCTAGATGTCCTCCTTCATTACCCTCGGCATTCTGGCAGTCTATGACTCTTTTCCTCATCTTCCCCTCTAAATCCATTAAATCCTGCTCCATATACTCCAGCCTTTCCGTTGACCTAGTAGCCATTTCCCTTCATTCATTAATTGCCTCTTTATCGATCTTGTGTTGTTCCAAATTCTCGGCCTCGGACTCGTGAACTCTTTTGTGCAGTCTGTTATACTTCACATGTGCTTCAACAACTTCATCTATGACTTTGTTTCCTCGACCGACCCCTGGCTTGACTATTCCTGCTATGCTATCGTCCAACCATGATGGGTAGAAATACACATATGCGATCTGGTTCGATGGTGTCCTTTTTCACAATGACCTTCAAGTGCCACATGTGTTGAGCTTCACATTTGTACGGGATGTCATCATCTTGAAAATATACTCTGTAGTGACTCATTTTGGAGATTCGCGGTAAGACTTGTTTTCTACCAGCTTGTCTCATGACCTTGATAGGAACATAGGGGTGTATGCCCCTTAAACCGATTAACACCAAATACAGAACATACCTGGATCTGATGATGAATTCACTGATAGGGAACCACTCGAACATCTAATGAACCTGGTCCTTAGTCAAATTGTCAAAAAACTATACCCATTCTGTAGCATTCTTTGGTTGAGCAAACCTGTCTGGGATAAAGGTCATTCTTTTGAGGTGATGTAAAGCTATGTGATCATTCCATGGTCTTCGTGGAAACTCTTGGCGGTATTGGCCTCTTTGGAGATGTTCCAGCAACCAAATCAGTAGCAGCAAATTACAACCCTCAAAATGTTTGAACAATTTCTGGCAACGCTCCAAAGCCGATATATTTCTGCTATAATCATAGGAACAATAGTGTACGTTTTGTCCCTCGATTCCCTCCATTAAGTATTTGGTTACCATGGCCAGTCTGGTGTGAATCCTGTCCATTTTTCTTGGAAATACTATCATACCCAAAAAGAAGACGATGAACATGAAAACCCTACGATGAATCCAACCCAGACGCTACTTCCCAGTCCAATAGAGGTCTTTCCAGTAAAAGGAGGTCGTGTACCACAGTTCGAGTTAAAAAGAAGAGAGGTGATGGAGAACTCATCATGAAAGATACGGTAAGATTTGTTGTGTACGTATCGTTCATAAAGGAAGTCAAAAGGGATGTAGAACTTCTTCAAACATACCAAGTCGTAGTTCTTTCTTAAGCCCATCATTTTCAGAAACCCCCTGAGGGTGCGATTTTCTGGTACCAATAAACCAGGACTGTCCCAAGGTAGTCCAGCGAATCCCCTTATTTCCTCCAAAAGAGGAGTCATTTCTATGTTGCCAAAACGGAATACAGCCCTTTCTTTGTCCCAGAATATAGTAGCAGCTTCAATCAACATGTTGTTTGGTTGGATGTCTAATAAGGAAGGTAAGTTTCAAGTACCTTTTTCACATGATTTTTGTCACTTGACGGAAGGTCCTGGTATATTTCGGACTACGCCAAATCTTGGGACTTTGTGCCTCATTTTCTGCAAAATAAACAAGGTTAGACCTTTCCCCCTCCGCATTCGACTATTTATATTAACGATTAGCATATCGGCAGTTATTTCTCCAAATAATGCACATATCATGGTTGCATCCGTTGGGATTATGGAAACCCCGGTGGACTTTGGACAAGGCTTTACTTAAAGGGTTATTATGCAGACAACATATTAACCCAGGCTAGGTTTGACCATGATGCATGTACAATTATTATCAGAGTAAGGTTTCTATAGAGGTCTAGATTGGTACCCTCAAGCGGACAACTTGAGGGGGAAAGACACGGAACCGTCGACTCCACCGCTGATCAACTAGTTTTACCGAAAATAAGCCTTTCCAAATTCAATAAGGGTGATACAGGAAGAGCACAAAAACTCATCAAATGTTGCTATGGTATTAATTATGCATGAGTGGAATATGATGTTGAACATGATTTATGCAAAAAGAAAATAACACGTTGTCAAGTATTTGCACGATGAAAAATGATAAAATGTGGTATTTAATAATTATATAGTCATTTAAGAAAGAAAACAAAGAGACAAGTCAGTTTTCATAGTAAAAAGTAATAAACAGGGAAGAGAAATCATAAATGAATGAAGATAGGCAAATAAATTCACATAGAGTGGGAAGTGGAAGGGGTGTGCAAGTATTAAAGGAATAATAAAGTCATTGTTTAAAGACTAATTCACAAAAAAGGTTCGTTATGGTAAGCGATTAAAAATATCCCCAGCAGAGTCGACATGTTGTCGCGCCCCCTTTTTCTCACGAAATCGGGTTTCGAAATTTTTGGGACAACTCCTATTTTGAGAGGGCAGAGAATTGGAATTGAGAGAGTCGCCACCTAACGGATTAAGGTGCGGCAGGGCACCTAGAGCAGATAACTCATATAACCAGTTTACATCACCAGAGATCGGGTAAGGGCTC
>ML332981.1:0-52472 GCA_005239505.1 Nicotiana paniculata | reverse complement strand
TGATACCCAATTTTTCCCAAAAAATATTTTAAAATTGCATATATACCTTCAAAATCATGAATTAATAGCAATTGGTATTTTTCCATAAGTTTCCTATATTTTTATTAATTTATCCATCATTTTATTTCCAATAAATAATTACAAAACTGCATCACAAATGATTCCAAAATCATTTCTTGATTTAATTTATTATTCATGGTCCTATTAAGGCCAAATTATTTAATAAATAGCCAATTTGGCATCTTTTGGATATAATTGCAATAACTTTGCAATTATAGCCCAATCATATAATTTTGTACCTTTTTTTTACCAAAATTTAGTCATTTGTATTTTAAAATACTGAATAATCATTTTAAATCATTTTCTATGCATGAAATTCATTTTTACTATTATTAGCTATCTTTACAAATTATTTTAAGTAATTAATTGGGTATTTAACAAATATCCATTTTTCATTTTAGTTCTAACCCAAATTAAAACCAGAGCCACCTGATTAAATCAAGCTCAAATACCCCAGGCCCAATCCACTATCCTACCCGACCCAATTCCCACTTAATCTGGACTGTTGATCATTTTGGATCAACGGACCAGATTCATTCTTACCTATATTAACCTAAGAGACTACTCCCCCCCCCAAACCCTCATTCTCTCATTTTCTCTCTGGCGTCATCTCCTCTCATCTCTCTCTGCTAAACCCTGCTCATACTCGTTGGCTGTTGGCTTACCGGTAACAATGGTGGTTCCATCACCACCCCTAACCTCCATGGCTCCCTCACACGCCGGATCCTTGCTATCCTGATGTCCTCAAGGGGACCAGAGGTCGTTCAACTCATACCCATGGCTTTTTCATACAGTTCTCAGGCCACCCTTGGCCTGTCCGAGTAAGATCTTTCTATCTCCGGCTAAAAACCTATGGTTTCTAAGCTTGATTCTCTCTACCTCTGGGTTATCTATCTCAGAAACCCTAATTTTAGTTCTTAACTTCTTAGATCTGTAACAGATCTAAGAGCTTTCTGAGTTATTTTACTGTTTCCTTAAAGATCTTTCCGGTTTCTCAAAAATGCCTCTTCGTCTTCAAACTAGGGTTTCTTAAACCCCTTTTAAAATAACTTTTCCTTCTGATTTTCAGTATTATCCTATGATTCTTGCTATATTTCAACTGTCATTTAAGTTTTTCCCTTTATCTGATTTATTATGTTGAAAACCCTAATTTTTGGTCTTAATCTTGGGTTCTGAGTCTGTCTTTGATAATATATTCGTTTAATCTGTGTGTGCTTGTTTCTCGTGAACGCTCTGAGTTTCTGTGATTTTACCCTATTATGTTCAGTAGGATTTCTGATTTTTGCTTCTTCCGCTTATATTATATTTATTCTGTTAACTCCTCTAATTAGTTCTATCTTTTCTAGTTGAATCCCCGATTCTATGTGATTCTTACTTTACTATATTTCTGATTTTACTTCTTCTTGCCTATTATGTGTTTATTTCGTTTGTTCATAGAGATTTGAGTTAATTCTCCCCTTAATCAGTACTGCTCCTATTTGAATCCCTAATTTCCTATAATTGATACATTTCACTTATCTCTTATGATGATTTCCTTGCTGATTTTTCGACCTTAATTTATTTCTTGCCTTATTATGTCTTCGACTATACTGTCAACTGATTCTTATGACATTTCCTTAATTAGAATATTATGTACCTAGCCTTAATTGCTTACTTTCTACCCGTACTGTGCTGAAATTATTTCCTTATGTGTTATATTCCAGTCATAAATGGTATCTTTCCTTATTTGCTACGTGTATTCTACCGTTTGAAGTTAACTCCTTTAATTAAGGGAGTATCTATGCTGATTTTGGAATATTATGTACCTAGTTCCATAATTACTGCATGAATTTGATTTTTACCTTATTATTCTACCTAGTTTCAAACTACTATATATACATGCTCTCTCATTAAAACCAACACACGAACACATTGAGTCAAAAACTATCTCTCACACTCAAAGCTTTCTGCTCTCCTTCTTTGTTACTTGCTACTATTCTGAGTTAGCCGGTTGCAAGCCAAGGCTAATTATTGTGCTCTCGTATTCTTCACTTTTGTGTTTACTATCTTTTTTACTGGTATGTTCTGATTTCAATTCAAGTCGCAAAACCAATATGTTTCTTTACTGCTTCAGTTTATCCTGTTTCTAGTTTGTTTCTATCTATGGTTTTGCTGTGCAACCTGTAGTTGACATTTTTACATTTTTGTCCATCTAGAATGTTATGTTATGTATTAATCCCCTTAGGACCAGCATGAATATGTTCCCCCCCCCCCCTCTTTTGTAGTATGTCTCAATGTGACTCTGTTCATTCTGTGTTTATCTAGTTTCTTGTATGAACCTTTCTTTGGCAAAGCAATTTGTACCCTAAGTTGCTTGATTCTGTGTTGATTCTGCAGTTCATGTTATTCCCTGAACTTCTATGCTTGTACATTATGTGCTCTATGTGTCCCTAGTTCCCATCACCCCTGTGTGAAGGTTTGTTCTATGTATGATGCTGAACCTTCTTTGGTTCTATGTTTGATCTGTGTTTGTTAATTGCCTTACTCTCCTCAAAAGCTATTTTACTAAACAACTCTCTCTCATTTTATAGAACTATTTCTACTGAGTCTCTTTCAATAATTGTTTTCCTATCAAACCCTTTCAAAACTATGTCAAGCACTCTCACCCTACTCTTAGGTCTTTAAGTTCTGCCCCTCCAGTGTGTGACTGCTTTGGGATCCCTGTGAGATCCCTATGAACTCTGATGCACTGGGGATGGCACTTCCACACTGCACTTATGCAGTTATGGTTGTGAAATCTGGGTGTGAGCACTGCCCGGGATCCTTGAGGTCCTTAGGGAACTCTAACACACCCGGACATGAAAAGGTTATGAAAAACTTTGGCACTTGAGGTTGTGGGCAGTTTGGTATATCTGGGCCTGTTTTCAGGCTCCCTATAGTGTAACTTCTTATTTTTCTTTATATATGTAATTCATTCAATATCGGTTTGTAATAATTATTGTAAACGAATATTGGGGTTGGCTAGTGAAAAGGGGAGGGTAGTTATATATGTTATCAATATGAATGGGTAGAAATCATGCCTTAAGTTTATATTTCCTATATGTGCATTAGAATCCATGTTTAGGACCAATACATTCAAAGCATGTCGTTAGATATCATGTTCTTAGGTTTCATGTATACTGTTCCAGCATCTCATTTGATATTATCACTTAGAAATCCTGCTTCTAGGCTAAATAATAGCATCAACATAAAAAATATTGCTCCTGCACATCCTGGAATTATGATGTAACTTCCTGTGCATTTAGAAATCATGCTTTAGGAATTCTGCATATCTTGAAATCATTTTACATTTTATATGTGCATACTAGATACCATGCCTTAGGAATTCATTTGTATTTGCTAAGCCACGCCTAGTTAAACTACTGATGCATGAAAAAAAGGACATACGACAGTCTCACATTTGATTATCCTGTTTTAAATAAACTGGTAATAATCCCTGTATTTTGCAACACTTAAAACAACATGCTCTAGGTGTAACAACTTCTAAATAGTTTTTTAACAATTCTGGTAACTATTGTGCATTACCCCCACGCCTAGGCAAGCCTTAGGTAATCAACCTTTATAAAACTGTAAAACTGTTTCTTTTATGTTTACTGCTTAATGGTTAACAGGCTTAAAATCAGTAGGCAAACTTATTATGGTCCCTGCTTCTGGGTTTATAAAATGAAACTGCATATCTTTTGTGTTTTGATATTCATTTAAACATCATGCTTTAGGATCCTGTCTAATAAAAATGCCTCTTATTTGTGTTTGACTCGTGCTGTTTACGTGCATTATTTGTGGAGGTAAATCTGAGCCTCTTAATTGTTCTTTCCTGCCTTTATTTGCTAAAGTCCTATTTGTTCTTTCCTGTCGCCTAGTATTTTCCCCTTTTAAACCTTAGGGGTCTGTCTAGAACTGCCTATAGGTAGAGGTCCTAATTTCCTCCAGGACCATTAAGAAGGGACGGGTAACAGCACGCATAGAAGTCGTTAAACAACACTCGCTTAAATAACCGCTAAGGGGTGGGAAAGGGTAGATATGGATATGATGACCGGTGCGCTAATGCCACGTATAGCCCCTTTCTGAGGAGTGATTACAGGCATTGTACTGATGTGATCCTATAGGATAAACAACCTAGGACCCCCCTATCCTTTACACATGTATGCTTAGACTGTAAATCATTCAAAACCTTATATATGTGCTTAGACTTTAAATCTTCTAAAACTTTACTTTGCATGTGTGCTTAGACTGTGAATCTTTTCAAAACCTTTATTTGTTTAAGCTTATTTGCTACTTGTTTAAATTCACAAAGCTTGTTTTCCCCTGAACCACAGTTGTGGACTTTGAGGGGTGCCTAACACCTTCCCCTTGAAGTAATTTCAAGCCCTTACCCAATCTCTGGTTATTCAAATATGTGTTATAATGACCCTTAGTAGGTGCCCTAACGCACCTTAATTCGTTAGGTGGTGACTCTTCAATTCCTTACATACCCCTTTTCCCAAAAGGAAATGAGTTGTCCCAATAATCTCAAGAACCCTGACTGATCCGAAAAGAGAGGGAAAAAGGGGGCGCGACACCTAGTAGGGTGATTTCATACTTGAAGGCTCATCGTATGGTTGAGAAGGGTTTTCTATCCTATTTGGCTTTTGTGAGGGATGTTAGTGCAGAGACTCCTGCCATTGATTATGTTCCGGTGGTACGTGATTTTTTGGATGTGTTTCCTGCAGACCTGCCAGGCATGCCGCATGATAGGATATTGATTTTATTGATTTGGTTCCGCGCACTCAGCCCATTTCTATTCCACTGTATCGTATGGCGTCGTAGGAGAAGGATGGTTCCATGAGAATGTGCATTGATTACAAGCAGTTGAACAAGGTCACAGTCAAGTACAAGTATCCTTTGCCTCGTATTGATGATCTATTTGAACAACTTTAGGGAGCGAGGGTGTTCTCCAAGATTGATTTGAGGTCCGGGTATCACCAGCTGAAGATTCAGGATTCGGATATTCTTATGATAGCTTTCAGGACCCGATATGGCCATTATGAGTTCCTAGTGATGAATTTTAGGCTGACCAATGTTCCAACAGCATTCATGCAATTTATGAACAGTGTATTCCAGCCCTATTTTGACTCATTCGCTTATTGTATTCATTGATGACATCCTGGTGTACTCTCGTATCCAAGAGGAGCATGGTCAGCATCTGAGGATTGTTTTGCAGAGGTTGAGAGAGGAGAAGTTTATGCAAAGTTCTCCAGGTGTGAGTTTTGGTTCGGTACAGTAGCATTCTTGGGGTACGTGGTGTCCAGTGAGGGTATTCAGTTGGATCCGAAGAAGATAGAGGCGGTGCAGGGTTGTCCTAGACCGTCCTCAGCCACGGAGATTAGGAGCTTTCTTGGTTTGGAGGGCTATTACGTTCTCTTTGTGGAGGGATTTTCATCGATTACATCGCCCTTGACCAAATTATCCAAAAGGGTTCTCCATTCAGGTGGTCGGACGAGTGTGAGGAGAGGTTGCAGAAGCTCAAGACTGCTTTGACCACAACTCCAGTGTTAGTTCTGCCATCAGCTTCAGGTTCTTATACCGTGTATTGTGATGCCTCAAGGATAGGCATTGGTTGTGTTTTGATGCAGGAGGGTAGGGTGATTGCCTACCCTCGCGCCAAATGAAGACCCATGAGAAGAATTATCTGGTGCATGATCTTGAGTTAGCAGCCATTGTTCAAGCCCTGAAGATTTGGCGTCATTATTTGTATGGGGTTCATTGTGAGATCCATACTGATCACCAGAGTCTACAAAATCTGTTTAAGTAGAAGGATCTTAATTTGTGTCAGCGGAGATGGTTGGAGCTTCTATAATGACTATGATATCACTATTTTGTACCATCCCGGGACGGCCAATATGGTGTCCAATGCCTTGAGTCGTCGGGCGGAGAGTTTGGGAAGTTTAGCGTATCTTCTAACAACAAAGAGACCCTTGGCATTGGATGTTCAGACCTTAGGTAGTCAACTTGTCAGATTGGATATTTCAGAGCCGAGTCGGTTATTGGTCTGCATGGTCTCCAAGTCTTCTCTTTATGACTGTATCAGGGAGCGTCAATATGATTATCCCCACTTGCTCGTTCTGGAAAACAGGGTTCAGCGAGGTGATGATAGAGATGTGACTATTGGTGATGGCAGCGTGTTGAGGATGTCGGGCCGGATATGTGTGCCCAATGTGGATGGGCTTCGGGAGTTGATTCTTGAAGAGGCCCACAGCTCACGGTATTCCATCCATCTGGGTATCATGAATATGTACCAGGATTTGAGACAACACTATTGGTGGAGGCGGATGAAGAATTATATAGTTGGATTTGTGGCTCGGTGTCTCAACTGTCAGCAGGTTAAGTATGAGCATCAGAGACCGGGTGGTTTACTTTAGAGGTTAGAGATCCCATAGTGGAAGTGGGAGCGGATCACCATGGATTTCGTAGTTGGGCTCCCACGGATTTCGAGGAAGTTCGATGCTATTTGGGTGATTATGGATCGGCTGACTAAGTTCGTGCACTTCATTCCAGTTGGTACTACCTACACTTCTAAGCGATTGGCTGAGATTTACATCCGAGCGATTATTCGCCTGCATGGTGTCCCAGTTTCCATCATTTCAGATAGAGTCACTCAGTTTACATCGCAGATTTGGAGGGTCGTGCAGCGAGAGTTGGGTACTCTGGTTGAGTTGAGCACAGATTTTCACCCTCATACGGATGAACAATCCGAGTGCACTATCCAGATATTGGAGGACATCTTACGCGCTTGTGTCATTGACTTTGGGGGTTCATGGGACCAGTTTCTGCTGCTCGCGGAGTTTGCATATAACAACAGTTATCAGTCGAGCATTCAGATGGCTCCGTACGAGGCTTTACATGGGAGGAGGTGTAGATATCCAGTGGGATGGTTTGAGCTGGGTAAGGCTAGGCTCTTAGGTACAGACTTGGTCCAGGATGCATTAGACAAGGTGAAATTAATTCAGGAGCGGCTTCGCATGGCGCAGTCTAGGCAGAAGAGCTATGCGGACAGGAAGGTCCATGATGTGTTTTTTATGGTCGGAGAGAAGGTTTTGCTGAAGGTGTCACCCATGAAGGGTGTTATGAAGTTTGGGAAGAGGGGAAAGTGAGCCCCCGGTTCATTGGGTCTTTTGAGGTGCTTCAGAGGATAGGGGAGGTGGCTTATAAACTTGCCTTGCCATGTCGAGTGTACATCCAGTGTTTCATGTTGCTATGCTCTGGAAGTATATTGGCGACCCGTCTCATGTTCTGGATTTCACCATGGTTTAGGTGAATGGTGATTTGACTTATGATGTGGAGCCGGTGGCCATTTTGGAGCGGCAGGTTCGGAAGTTTCAAAGGATATAGCCTCTGTGAAGGTGCAGTGAAGAGGTCAGCCTATGGAGGAGGCCACCTGGGAGACCGAGCGGGAGATGCGGAGCATATATCTACACCTATTTGAGACTCCAGATATGTTTCTAGAGCCGTTCGAGGATGAATGTTTGTTTAAGAAGGGATGATGTAATGACTCGGCCGGTCGTTTCGAGAGTTACAACCCTGTTTCCCCCATTTCTGCTTCTTTTGTGATTTACATCTGCATTATATTTTATCGGGTTGGTTGGTTTGGATCTGAAATAGTTTCGGAGTGTATTGAAACACTTAGTCTCTAAATAAGAAGCTTAAGATGGAAAAGTCAACCGGATGCTTACTTGTGTGTAAACCACCTCGAATTTGAATTTTGATGGTTCCGTTAGCTCCGTTAGGATATTTTGGACTTAGAAGCGCATTCAAAATATGATTTGGAGGTCCTTAGTGGAATTAGGCTTGAATTGGCGAAAGTTGAAAATTTGGCGATTTTGGTCGGCAATGGGAAATTTGACATCAGGGTCGGAATGGAATTCCGAAAGTTTGACTGGGTTCGTGGTGTCATATTTGACGTGTGTGTAAATTTTGGGGTCATTTGGACGTGGTTTGATAGGTTTCGGCGTCGTTTGCGGAATTTGGAAGTTTAGAAGTTCTTAGGCTTGAATCCGAGCGTAATTTGGTGTTTTGATGTTGTTTTGAGTGATTCTAGGGTTCGACTAAGTTTGCATGATGTTATGGGACATGTTGGTATGTTTGGTTGAGGTCCCGAGGGCCTCAGGGTGATTCCGGGTGGTTAACGGAAGGTTTGGGGTTGAAGAAATGCAGTTGAAGCTGCTGCTACTGGTGTTTTCCGCACCTGCAGAGTGGGAGTCGTAGGTGCAAGCACGCAGAAGCGCTTAGGAGGTCACAGATGCGGACAAGGCTGAGTTGGATTAGAACCATAGGTGTGAGAAGGAGGTCGCATCTTCAAGCCCGCAGGTGCGAGGCTGAGGCGCAGATGCGGAAGTGAGGAATTTGGCTGGTTCCGCAGAAGCGGAGGGAAATACGCAGGTGCGCGTCCGCAGCTGCGAGACCTGGGACGCAGGTGTGGGGCCAGTACTTTAAGTGAGTTTCCGCAGAAGCGGAGTTGCAACTGCAGAAGCGGCACCGTAGAAGCGGTTAAAAGACCGCATGTGCGGTTTTGCTGGGCAGAAAGTATAAATATAGTACTTCGAGACTTTTCCTCATTTTCACAATTTGAACACGGACTTTGGAGCTTTTGAGGAGATATTTTGAAGGAAATTCGAGGGTTATCACTAAGGTAAGTTCCTTGATCCTAATTATCCTTAGCTATGGGGTTTTCCCGTTGATTTCTCACCTAATTAGTGGGATTTTGAAGTGAAATTAGGGGTTAGGGCTTGGGAAATTGAGAGTGAGTTTTGGGGTTTTGGAGGGGAAAATAATGTCGGATTTTGATGAATTTAGTATGGTTAGACTCATGAGTGAATGGGGGCTTTCGGGTTTTGTGACTTTTGTCGAATTTCGAGACATGGGCCCGGGGGCCGGGTTTGAGTAGATTTCAAATTTTGGCTCTAATTTAGTAGTTTTCTTGTGGAATTGAACTCTTTACCCTTTATAATTGTGTTGTATTACTTGTATCTAGATTCGGGACATTTGAAGGTCGGATCGAGAGGCAAGGGCATTGCGAAGTAGGAATATTCTCGGATTGGGGTAAGTAACGGTTGTAAATTTGGTCCTGAGGGTATGAAACCCCGGACTTTTGTGTCATGTGACTATTTGGAGGTGATGCACATGCTAGGTGATGGGCGTGTGGGAGTGAACCGATGGGGATTGTGACTTGGTCCGTCCCGTAGAAACTGTAAAGTTGAACAACCTGTTGTTAGCTATATGCTCTCTATGTGTTATAGAAAGATTGATTGTAAATCATGATAATGTTACATACCATGTTATACTTTATGCTAATATTGTTGGGACCCTTTGAGGTCTTTTCTTGTTGTCATATCACTGTCTTCGTTGATATTCCGTACTCAGTCATGTTCATGCATTCTTACATCATAGTTCAGTCTCTCTTATTCCATTTGATGCATCATGTCAATGTTGTTTGGGCTGATTATTTTGATTTTTGAGAGCCCGAGAGACAGGAGAGATTGATGACTGAGTAAGGCCGAGGGCTTGATTTATGAGGGCATTCATGGGATCGGGTTGCACGCCGCAGCATGTTTCATTGATTCTGTCATGATTGTCATTGATATAGCGCTTGGGCTGAAGGAGCCCCTCCGAAGTTTGTACACACCCCTAGTGAGCGCAGGTACCTACTGAGTGCGAGTGCCGAATGCCAAGTGCTTAGCGAATGTGAGGAATGAGTGATTTTGAGGTTGGAGTGATTGGGAGGACTGAGTGATGATTTCCCGAGGGGCGGTAATATGATTTCATTATTGATGCACATAGTTGCCTTAATTTCTTGTTTGAGAACTGTTGAAAGATATTTTTCATTGACTTTACTTGAACTTGATTTAAACAAACTGATTTGACATAAACTCTGGATTTAAGGCATGCCACACTTTACTGAATTTTTGTGAAATGAATTGTATTTGCATTTAGCTCGTCACTACTTCTCAGCCCTTATTTACTTTTGTTTCTCACTGAGTCGGTGTACTCACGTTACTCCCTGCGCCTCGTGACTTAGTGACACCCCGATGTTTGGGGATTTTCTTTCTGCATTTCTATATTGAGTTCAAATTTGTTTCTTTTATGAATTATGTTATACAAAAAGTCTTTTTGGCATATCTTTGAATGAATTATCGAAGTATTGTGGAAGTCGGTTGGGCTAGTACCATCGATAGGCGCCATCATGACTGGTTGAGTTTAGGGTCGTGACATAAAGATTATGTGTCTCCTTCTTATTTGTTATATCTATATCCACGCCTCCACCATGCTAGTTAGTTGAAGTTTATATTCTTCTTTCCTAATTGTTGTCATTACTTCTATGCTTTCCGCTTTTAGAATTATTATTATTGTCTATATGTATATCCTCGTTCATTATTGCTACTTGTGTACTTCCTACTTTGTCATTACTGTTATCAGCATTTCTGTCATCCGGTTGGTACTGTTATATGCATATTTGGTGAAGATGAGATAAACGCACAAAAGGTGTTGCCGTGAAATTGACTTTATATCTGAGTACGTTGCTCACGCTATGAAAGTTATGGAGTGACTATCGTGGTTATTGGTTTTCGTTCTAAGGAAAAGATTGGTCGAGATATTGGAAATATTAAATTGAGATCTCTTTTAGTACTCAATTATTCCTTTGCATATTTGTCTCGTATACTCTTTTCTGTTATACCGTATTATCGTTCTATTGCTAGTTTTCGGTGCAACTTTTATCAGTGAGTATCTTTTAACTAAAAAGCCTCGTCACTACCTCGACGAGGTTAGACAAGATACTTACTGGGTACGTGGAGTCGGTTGTACTCATACTACACTTCTGCACCTTGCGTGCAGATTTTAGAATGGAGTTGTTGGTGGTGTTGGAAGCTGAATCTGAAGATCTCGAACTCGTTCAATTGGTTATATTCATTTTGCGAGGAACAATTGTGATGTACGTGCATTACGGGATATAGCTGCCACTTGTCCTTGGTAGTTTTAGATTTTGCTAATTTGTTTATATAACTTTCAAACAGATGGTGTATTTATTTGTACCAACTTTTTAAATTTAAAATTCTTAGAAGCTCATGATTCGTACTACCAGTGCTTGGGTTAATATGTAAATGTTCAGATAATTCTTCACTGTTTCCTATAAATTTCATTTGGATTGTATTGACTATTAGTTAGCTTACCTAGCGGGTCGAGTTACATGACATCACGACTAGCGATTTTCGGGTCGTGATATAAGTTTCCATTTATAATACGGAAGCAAGAAAAATACCTGAAACACCTTTAAAGTTAATTTAAAAGACAATAAACAAAATAATCCTAACCATAATTAACAAATACAAGTTTCTATGTATGACGCAGAAGCAACAGAATTTAATTTTGAAAGTACTATCAAACAATAATGCTCAATTGAAAAGAAAAACTTCTAACATTATAGTAAATTATAATAAAATAAATATTTTTTTTCAGTAAAATAAACTAATACCATCCGTAAAATAAAGGGAAGAATGTTTTTTTGGTATTTTTTCTTCAAAAAGATAATCTACAAAAGGAACATGCAAACTCCTAATAATAAAAATTGGAAACCTTAGAAAATAATACTTCAAATGCACAACAATAAAAGCTCGTATCTCTCCCTCGATCAAATTAAAAAGAGCTTGTGATTTTAGAATAGACATAAAATCTATATGTACTTTTTTCTCACTATTATCAAAGAAGTTCTAGAGTTATTATGAATATTTATATATAAGTATTTTTTTTTTAGCTTTTGTTCTATTTTTGTTCTTTATCATAAAACATCATATTTTGATTCCGAAGAATCTCTCTTCAGTCTTCACGTGACACCCTCCTCTCGTTCTTGCAAATACAATTCATTTGTGTGAAATCCAAATGATATTCCTAGAGACACATTGAATATTTTATTCAAGTTTAACATAAACTCATTGCCTCTAGTTTATACATCACATGAAAAAAAGAACTCAAAGAAAAATACTTGAAACCTTTACTTGTAAATTTCTTGCCATTCACATTTGTTTGCACACCATATTGATGCCTGCAAATGATTCTTATGATTCTATACAGCACAACTATCATTAAAAGCTCAAGGAAATCATAAAAAATAAAAGACATCCATAATAATGATAATAGACATTCTAACTAACTAAATATCGCCAACATGAATCATGATTCGATATTGAATTCAAAGGAAAAACATTAAATTAAAGAAAGAATATATTATATTAAAAGAGAGAGAAGGGGATAAGTGGAGAACTTGCTCTTGTCATGTTTAACTGTGTCTGAAATCCAAAAGGAGTGAAAGGAGGAAAAAAATAAATTAAAACCCAAAAAGAATGAAAACAAAGAATATTGAACAAAATCCGATTGATAGTCTATGAAATTATAATGAGATTATCATTTTATGCTTTTGACATTCTAAATAGAGTTTCGATATATATAACTTATAAATCCAGCACTGTTATAAACTTTAAGGCAAATAAATGCCTCTCAATTTCTGAAACGTAGTGGGAATGACATTCTAATTAATAGAGGCTTCAACTAGCTATTAAGACAATTAAAGACCACATCAATTGCTGAAAGCAGTGGGAATATGTAAAGTCTATCGATAACAAAAAGAGAATTTTGGACCACATGAGAGGAAAAATGTCAATGTTAAGAAAGGAGAACCTCCATGATTGCATAGAAGTTCTCAGAAGAAGCAAAAGATAGAAATAAAATTTTTATTGTTTCATTAATTTTTGATACTTCACTGTTAAGAATACACATAGTTATATACATACTCTAACTAACTTAACTTACAGTTATCCCTATATGGTTGGACAGCTGTCTAACTATTTGTACAGCTGGCTAACTACCCAACTAATACTAACTAGCTTCTTAACACCCTCCCTCAAGCTGATGGTTTGAAGATATCCTTCAATCCCAACTTGGACATTAAGTAATCATGTTGTTGTCTTTCTAAGCTCTTGGTAATAAGGTCAGCTTGCTGCTCTTTTGTTGGAATATGATGAGTTTCCACTGCACCTTGTATGATTTTCTCTTGTACAAAATGGCAGTTAATGTCTATGTGTTTGGTCCTCTCGTGAAAGATAGGATTAGCTGCAATTTGGATTGCAATATTGCTGTCACAAAAGAGATCAATTGGTAGGATCACATCAACCTCTAGCTCTTTGAAAAGTCATGTAAGCCAGTTTATCTCAGCAACTATAGATGCCATACTTCTGAATTCAGTTTCAGCAGAACTCCTTACAACTGTGTCTTGTTTCTTAGACTTCCACGAGATCAAGGCATTCCCAAACTTAACTAGGTAGCCTGTTACTGATTTCCTGGTATGTAAGCATCCTCCCCAGTCTGAATCACAATATGCTTTCAGTTTATATGAACCTTTTGAAGGCATTAGTATACCAAGACCTGGAGAAGTTTTGACATATTTCACAACTCTTAGAGCAGCTTCCCAGTGAGACTGCTTAGGCTTGTGCATAAATTGACTTAGTGTTTGTACTATGAATGCAATATCAACTCTGATCATTGTCAGATATAATAGCCTCCCTACTAGTCTTTGATATGCACCTATAACTTTAATTAGCTTGTCTTCACACTCAGAGACTCCTACATCAGTATCATACTCCATAGATGTAAGCTTCAGATTTGTCTCTAGAGGTGTTCGTGCAGGTTTAGCACCTGCAAGTCCCATCTCAGATATCAGCTCCAAAGCATATTTCCTTTGGATCATAACAATTCCATTTTTTGATCTCGCAACTTCTATCCCCATAAAGAACTTAAGTTGTCCTAGATCCTTCATTTTGAACCTGAGTTTCAGATCATTTCTAGTCTAAGTTATCAGATCTAGACTACTTCCACTTATTATCAGATCATCTACATAGACTAACATAACAACCAGTTCAGTTTGAACCTTCTTTGTGAAAAGAGAATAGTCAAAATGACTTTGAATGAAGACCAACTGCACTAAGGCATCAGTTAGCTTCATGTTCCACTGCCTGGGTTCCTGCTTCAGGCCATATAAGGATCTATGAAGTTTGCAAACCTTGTGAGAACCTCCCTAACTTGCAAACCCTTGAGGCACATCCATGTAAACCTCTTCTAGAAGTTCACCATGCAAGAAACATTGTGATCATCCATTTGGAAAAGAGTCTAATGCTTGACTGCAGCAACTGCAATGACTGATCTTACAGTCACCATTTTTGCTACAAGTGAGAAAGTTTTTGTGTAGTCAAGTCCTTCCTTTTGACTGTAACCTTTAGTCACCAACCTAACTTTGCATCTTTCAACTTCACCTGAGGATGTATACTTCACTTTGAACACCCATTTACATTCCATGGGAACCTTACCAGCAGGCAACTCCACTATAGACCATGTGTGATTTTCCTTTAAGGCTGAGATTTCAGCCTTCATAGAGTCAATCCATTTAGGATCCTTGATAGCCTCAGTATATGACTGTGGTTCTATACTTGCATAGTAGGAGGATAAATCTTTGGCATAGGATTCAGAAATACTCACTAACTAACACATGCAGAAAGAGGATAGGAGCAATTGGCTTTGCCTTGAGGATGAGTAGCATAATCTTTTAGCCAGATAGGAGGTTTAGTGGTTCTCCCAGATCTTCTAGGAGGTGATACTTCTATAAATTGATTATTGGAGATAGATGGTTGATGAGTAGGCTGATCATGAGGAAGATAAGTTGGTAATGTTGGTTCAAGTTCAGCAGCTACTTGAGTTGATTGATCTAGATTATGATGAGCAGGTGAACTAGAAAGAGGAGAATATAAAGGAGATTTTGTACGAAGAGATGAGGAGATTGATGAGGATGGAAAAGAGGATGTAGAGATATCACTAGGCACTAAGACTTGAGGGATATCCATGGTAGGAAATAAGGAGGGTAGAGGAGCTGAATGTTGAAAGGGAAATACATTTTCTTTGAACATAACATCTCTACTTACTAAGAACTCCTTGGTGTATAGGTGAAATTTGTCACCTCTTTTTACATCAGTGACATATCTTAGACAACCAAAATTCTCATGTGGTTTAAGGAAGGAGGATGACCAAACAGTAGTTCAAATGGAGTTTTCCCTTGCAACACTTGTGTTGGTTGTCTTTTGATAATGTAGACTGCAGTTGATACACATTCCCCCCAGAATCTTAGTGGAACACTTGCTTGAAATCTCAGTGCCTAGGTGTCACGATCCAATTTCCCCTCTGTTGGGTTTCGTGACGGCACTTAGTCTTAAGGACTAGGTAAGCCTAATATTTTCGAATAACAACCATAGTATCAAAAAAATTTGAATGCTTTCCAAAATGAAATCTATATACATTACACATTTTCCCAAAACCAGGTAGTACAAGTCATAAGATTTATAGAAATTTATACGATAATCCTAAATACAATTGTTCAGAAATAATTACAACAGTGTATGAACAAAATAAGACGGTGACTTCGAAACCTGCAAACGTTGTAGCGGTTTTACCTTGAGTCTCCACAACAGCAACCGCGCTGCTAGCTATCTATCGACCGGCTACGCAAAAACCTGGAATCTGCACAAAAATGTGCAGAAGTGTAGTATAAGCACACTACAGCGGTGCCCAGTAAGTATCAAGACTAACCTTGGTGAAGTAGTAACGAGGACTAGTCAAGACACCCACTAGTCTAAGAACTGAACAAGTATAAATATAGGGCAACGGAACATGATACTTACATAAGGTCTTCACAATATGGCTAACAATACAATAAAATTCAATAAGGAAAGGAATAACAAGTATTAGGGAAAAAGCCGTACAAATAACACGAAAGAGTAAATGGAACATAAACTAAATCCGAAATGTAAATATACAACAAGGACAAGTAATAACTCAACAATTTCAAATGATTTTACATCAAGTTATTAATCATATCCACGAGGTACTGAACCTCAGACGAATCACTACTCATGGATCCAATATCTGAACTCTAACATTTGGCGTCTTATGCCCTCATTTCAGCTAATACTGCATGGACGACTCACGTGCCAATTGGAGTCATTGCCACAAATAAGGTAAGTATAACAAGGGTATCTATACTCAAAAAATTACAAGGAAGTCCCCTTAACCCGATAAGAGTGCTTAGCTACGTGTATGCTTGTGCAAGTGTCGTAACTTAATTCAATCGACTAATAAGGAAAGGAAAGGGAAACCCGTACAATGTTTTTCTCACAATTGTCACAAGAATAAGCTCACACAGTAAGTGTACCATTACACAATATCAACAACAAGGAATACCCCCAGGCCAACACAAGTATCACAAACAATCCCTGATATAGCCCACCTTGTCTCTCCACGTGTGCAATAGTAAAGTGAATGCCCGCCTTGTCTCGCCACACGCGCACAACAATGTTCCCACCTTGTCTCGCCACATGCGCAACGCACATATACACATCCCTCCTTGTCACGTCACATGTGCAATATCAATAGAAAACACGGAACGACAGAAACCTCGTGCAAATCCCCATATCAATAACCGCACGGCAGAAACCTCGTGCATCACAATAACCACAAGCGCACGGCAGGAACCTCGTGCATCACCACAACAAGTACAACAACAATGACAATAATACAAGATACGGTAAATACATCAACTCAAAAATCCGTCGATCACAAAAAAAAGGCTAGTTCACAAAGAATAAGCACAATAAAGAATACTAGGCATAGTAAGAACAACTCAACAAGGAAGAAAATAGTATGTAACAGTCGTACTCAAATGCACGGTTCAACAACAAGAAACTAACATGAATTTGATAACTCTATGTAAAGGCAAGTCAACTAAGGTATAGGATATCTAAACATCCTTTAAGGTTGAGCAGTTATGAGGATATTCAACAATTTCACTTAAGGACAAGCGGCGAGGAGATAACCATAACCTCAATTAAGACCAAAGAATTATAGGAAGAGATGATGATAATTACAAATAGAGATAAGCAGTTATGAAGATATAGAATGACAACAAAAAGGATAAAATCTTCAGTTAAGTCAATTAGGAGTCAAATAGGCAATAAGAGTGAACCCAAAAGCAATAAATTCTAATTTAAGCAGGTAGAGATGAAACTAGTAATTAAGAACTCAGTCAATATCAAGAACAAATTCATACTCAGTGAATATAAGGACCTAGGATCCCTAAAAGGCCAACTTTACATAAATAAGTTCGAGCACGCACTCGTCACCTAATGTACACTGACTACAATCAACATAGAAGACTCAAATCCTAAAGGGTAGTTCCCCCACACAAGGGTAGGCAAGATACTTACCTCAAAGAAGATAATCTGGTACTCTAAAATGAACTCCTCGGGCGAAAAACCCTCCGAACGGCTCAAATCTAATCAAAGTAACTTCAAAATACAAATAAAACTCATAAGGACTTACTCCGGATCATAAAGTCTCAATCTTTATCAAAATCTAAAAATTGATCCCAAAAGTCGACCCCGGGACTGCACCTTAAAACTCGAAAAAATTTATAAAATCTGAACACCCATTCAATTATGAGCCCAACCATACTAATTTCATCAAATTTCGATACCAAATCGATGTTCAAGCCCAATTATTCTCTTTAGAAAAGCTTTGGATAAAAATCCCCAATTCTCTAATCCAAATATGGATTAATTCAAAAAATGAACTTCTATAATAATATTAAAATACAAAAAATTATACTTAGATACTGACCCCCATGAAAAGACGAGAAGAACGCTGCAAAAATCACCTCAATCGGAGCTCAAGAACTCAAGATATGCTCAAAATACCAAAATGACACGGTCTGATTTTTTATACGCAAGGATTTTCGCTTTTGCGACAAAAATATCCGCACCTGCGCATTTCCAGCTCTCATTTCCGTTTTTGCGGACCATTTTTCGCACCTGCGGCTCCGCATATGCGGACCAAACTTCACATCTGCGAAGCACCAGCGCCAGCTCTCTTCTACGACACTAAAATGAGCATAACTTCCTCATATGATGTCCAAATTCGATGATTCTTTTTACTATAGCTCCGTAATAGATACAGATCTAATTCTTCAATCAAAACAGATATTGGAACTCATTTTATTAATGTGATACCATTTATGCTTGAAGAAACGATGCTGAAACATAAAAAACAAATGCAACACAACTCAAACCTATCTGAAACTCACCCGAGCCCTTCGGCACCCTGTCCGAACATGCAATTAAGTTCAATAACCTAAAAAAGACCTGCTCGAGGCCTCAAACCACATTAAACAATGAATAAACTACAAATCGCGCCATGAATCAAATTTATGAACTTCCAAATCTTCCAACTTCTAAAACTCGTGCCGAAACCTATCAAACCAACCCGGAATGACGTTAAATTTTGCAGGTGAGTCCCAATTACATAATGGAGTTGTTCCAACACTCGTAATTTCATTCCGACCCTAATATCACCATAGCCAGCCATTGGTCAAACCTCTCCACCTTCCAAACTTTAATTTTTCCAATTTTCGCCGAAATGCTTCAAATCACCCTACGGACCTCCAAATTCAATTCTGAACGCACGCCTAAGTCCAAAATCACCATACGAAGTTGTTGAAATCATCTAAAATCTCCATAGCTTTTTACACAAAAGTCAAATTCCGGTCAACTCATACCGCTTAAGCTTCCAAAACTTGAATCCTTCTTCCGATTTGGCTCTGAATCATCAAAAAACTGAATTTAACCACGCACTCAAGTCGATACTCTTTATATGAAGCTGTACAAAACCTTAAACTGCCGAACGGATCTTAAATTCTCAAAACGATCGGTCACGTTGCCACACCTCTCCACATTGAGTATATGCATGTGCCTTCTTTCAGCTACTCCATTTTGTTGTGTAGTATAGACATAATAACTCTGATGAACAATACCCAAAGACTGTAGTACTTATGTCATATGTGAGTTAAAAAACTCACACCCATTGTATGCTCTTAGGATTACAGTACAAGAATGAATATTCTTAATCATAATGAGGAACTGTCTGATGACAACAATTACTTCGAATTTAGAGGGAAACAAGAAAATCCATTTAAACATGGAATGATCATCCACTAATGTGAGAAAATAATTCTTCCCATCATGTGTAGGTACCCTATAGGGGCCCCAAACATCAGCATAAAGTAAGTGAAAACATGTAGTAGCCATAGAAGTACTTAGAGGAAATGGAAGTCTTGTTTGCTTAGCAGTAGGACAGACGATACATTTCTTAGTATCACTATTACACTTTAAATGTTGAAAAATTTTAAATTTCTCAGAACATCAATTGGAACATGGCCTAACCTCCTATGCCACAGAGATACACTTGAACTATCATCCCTTATTGTATTTACAAAGGATCTTTCAGAGTCTGACTTGTTATTTCCTCATCCATTCGCTTGATCTTTGTTACCTGATATGTAGATGTAAAGGCCTTCATCCTCCTTACCAATCCCCTCACTCTCCCACTGAAGAGATCCTGGAAAAGTCAGAAGTCGGGATAGAACAAAGCCAAACATATATGTTCCTTTGTTAGTTTTGAAACAGACAGGAGATTGTATTTGAAATCTGGTATGTGTATCACATTTGTGATTTTTTGTCCTTGTAGCACACTTGTGGATCCTGTATGCTTTACACTTGCTATCTTTCCTATAGGTAGATGGACTTTTCCAATGCTAGATTCATCAACATTTATATATTCTTTTAAGACTTTGAGACTTTTTACCATGTGATTGGAAGCACCTGTATCAACTATCCACCTAATCTCAGCTTCAGTAACTACAGAAGGTGAAGTCATACCTGCTGACATGGCATTAATTGGTTGATCATCTTGACCTGAGGATGTGATGCTAGACTTACCCAAGAGATGCAAGATCCGATTGTACTAATCAACTATAAACTGAGGCACTCCTACAATCACTCCTTAACTAACTACCCTGAGTAGTTGAAGCAAGATTACTCTACTGAAGTCCTGCACAATTAACTGCGTCCTCAAAGCTTCCATTATTATGACCATTATTGGTTTGAGGATCTGTGTATTGAGTAGTATTGTTAGGTCCAGCCTTCCTTTTTTCTTGAAGTCTGCATGATAGCCACGAAGCTTGTAGAAAGTGTCCCTTGTGTGACCTTTGTATTTTTAGTGGTCACAAAACATATTATTCCTTTTAGGCTTGTAGGTACCTAAACCTTGAGAGGTTCCTTTTCCACTAAACATAGTTATTCCCTCATTTACTGCAGAGGTTTGAGCAAAATTAACTACAGGCCTTCTACTTCCTTCTGCTATTATCATAGAGTAGGTCTTGTTTATAGTTGGAGTAGGACTCATCATCATAATTTGCTTACTATATTGAGAATAAGTCTTATTTAGACCCATCAGAAACTGCAGCAACCATTACTAAAGTGTTCTGCATATCTCTTCGATTCCTTACAACCACATCCAGGGCAGGGCATCAGTGCATCAAACTCTGTCCAAAGCTCTTTCAGCTTAGAAAAATACATTGACACAGAGGAAATGCCATGAGACAAGGTAGAAATTTGTCTGTGCAGAAATAGAATTCTGGATCCGTTCACCTTGTCAAAGCTTTCTCTGAGATCAGCCCCACCTTCTGTGCACTAGTTCCATACACCATGCCACTTAGCAACTCATTACTAACTGAGTTCATTATCCATGACAAAAATATAGCATTACATTTTTTTCACAATTCTTGTAAGGTAGGAGGAAATTTATCCTTAGTGTATCTACCATCAACAAAACATAATTTGCTCTTGCCTAATAGACTAATACACATAGAGATGCTCTATAGAGCATAGTTTTCGTGTCCAGTTAGTTTGATCGAGATTAGAGAGCTACCTGGAGTATCAGAAGGTTGAATAAATAGAGGATGATGTTGGTCGATCACTATACCACCCACACGACTTGGATCTGCCACTGGAGTTGCACCAGTAGTAGTGTCTTTAATTTTTGTGTCTGAGCAAGTACCAATACCTCCGATCGCCATTGAAGATTGAAAATCGAGAGCTTAGAATAGAACACAGAGAATAAAAAAAAACTAATTGCTCAAAGACGATTCAACCTAATAAGAGATTAATCAAAGCAATTACATAGATGAATGACGATTCTAGAAACTCAAATCAATTTCGAGCAATCTGCGTGAATTTATCGTCTTCACGGGCTCTGATATCATGTTAAGAAAGGAGAACCTCCATGATTGCAGAGAAATTCTCAGAAGAAGCAAAAGACAGAAATGGAAATTTCAGTGTTCCGTTAATTTCTGATTCTTCACGGTTAAGCATATACATGGTTATATACATACTCTAACTAACTTAACTTACAATTGTCCCTACATGGTTGGACAGCTGGCTAACTACTTGTACAACTGGCTAACTATCCAACTAACACTAACTATCTTCTTAACAGTCAAAAAATGGAGATAAAAGAAAAATAAGAATGCTGGTCATCGAGAGGTCACACATCACCTCAATTATGCCCAGCTTTATATAACTGTATAGATATAGATTGTAGTCCTTGAAGTCTAGTTTTCAACTGTTCAAATTATTCTATCATTTTAATATTTTTACAAAACGTTATGGAAAATTTGCAAAGAACTTTTCATGTGTGTGTTCAGAGCAAAGCATGAGTTGGCGGGAGTAAGATGAAACTGATGCGGCTAAAGAAGAAGCTGCAGTAGATTGAAATCACCAATTTATGTAATTGCCTTGTGTAAAATGTGGTGAAGTTATGATATTACACCCCCTAACACATTAAAAAAAATAGACTCAGGCCACATAGAAACAAAAAGACATGCTTATTTGATCAGTTCTCCCTAACACATTCTCTATTTTTTAGATCAATCCAGTTAGCAGTTCTCTGTCTTAACGTTCAGTCATTTTTGTTCTCTTACAATTGTTTATTTATTAGGTATAGAATTAAATCATTATGTATATAAGCAACTCACTATTTGTCACGACCCAATTCCATCTTAGGTCTCGATGACACCCAACGCCTATGTTAGACAAGCCAACACTAATCAGCTAGTGAATCCCATTTATTTTTATCAAAAACATTTCCAACATTTGCTTAGTTTAAATTAAAAGGCTTTCGAAAATAACAAATCATTAAGGCAAGTTAAATTGAAGTGACCAAAAGAAGTCAAATTAAGTAAATACATTCCAAAAGAATAGTCTACCAGTGTGTGCGCCAGGAATTAGTGTCACAAGTACGTGGGCATCAAGTAGAATATACAAAAGAATATAACTACTCTACCATCTGAAACAGAATAGACAATGAATAATCATAGAGAGACTCCAACACGCTGCTGAACGGCATTAGAAAAGGAGCATCTCACCGTGGAATCTCGGTCCAGATATCAAGAATGCGCTCCGGACGGGTAGCTAGATGCACCTGCCTCAGATCCTGTACAGTTAAGTACAGAAGCATAGTATGACTACATAAACAATATGTACCTAATAAGTATCCCGCCTAACCTCGAAGAAGTAGTGACGAGGGGTCGACGAGACACTTACTAAGGTCAAACGTTATTTAAGAATGAGGCTAAGCATGGACATCAAGATTTAATAGTAGAAATGACAAGAAATGACACGTTTTTCCATACGTGCATGTAGTTCAATTTCTATCATTTCAGTTGACAATTTATTTTCCAAGGCATTTAAGCAGTAAAAATAACAGAGAAATGCCCAGCAATAGCATGCACATATAATGTTGAGGACGTACGGCCCGATCCAACGAAATAATAAATGTGCACTACCGGAGGGTCGAACGGCCCGAACTATAGATGCATCTATTATCCCGCTCGCGAATCATACATGCGATGCGGCCAAGTATAAATAGAAGAGTTACCCCACCGGCAAATCATCAATGCGACGCAGGTACTCATAGATACACACATTCAAACAACCAATTCAAGACTTCATTAAGGAAAAATTATTCAAGAAATGATAACTTCTCGTTTAACAGTCAAGAAAGTGATGCTTAGTACTTTATAAATATATTCACCAAGTTCGACACGATCTAAGCCTTTAAGTATATCAATAAAATTTACAAGTACGAAAAGTAAGCATGCTTTTGCATCCTAGACTACCCGGACTTAAGTATTTTAGTAGCTACGCAAGGAATCTCGTCACTTCGTCCGTACGTAGGCCCCCACAAGTAGTAGCATACAATTACTTATTTTACCTATGGGGACAATTTCCTCTTACAAGGTTAGAAATGAGACTTACCTCGTATTAATCCTACTTCCTGATTTAAGAATAAGCTCAAACCTCCAAATTTGACGCCCAACAACTCGAAACTAGCCAAATATTACATAAGCTAATCAATCTATGCTCAACAAGCTGGTCCATCTGTCCAACAAACACTGCAGATCGCCGTCTGTAGCTGGCCTGGGCTCAGGTGCTACTGCTGTAATTGGTTGGGCCCCATCCGCGGGTAGTGTACCCGGAATCTGATATACTGCAGCTGCATGTCTTGGGGCTTGGGCAGTAGGGGTTTGTGCTCCCCCTCCCGCCTGAGATGTGGTCTGGTCCACTGGAAATAAACCAGCCTGAGTCATGGTGTCCATGAACCGCATCATACGGCCCATGACCTCCTGGAAGCCCGGTGTTGTCATAAAATCCACCGGGGCAGGTTCTGCTGCGGACAGCTCGCTCTGCTCCTCAATAATAGGATCCTCTGCTAGACCCACTGGTGGTGCAACTAGGGCAGCTCGGGGACGCCCTCGTCCTCTACCTCGGGCCGGTGCCCAACCCCCGGCCTCTGCCTCAGTCTCTAACAACAAGGAGAGCAGCTCCTCCAGGGTCTGGGACATCACCCGTACGCGTCCTCACCATCTGTAAGAGAATAGAAGAATGTAATTTAGTACACCATCAACTGCACGATAGGAAATGAATAAAGAGTAGTTTCCTAGCACCCTATAGCCTCCCGAAGATAAGTACAGACGTCTCCGTACCGATCTGCAAGACTCTATTAGGTTTTCCCATTACTTGTGAGACCTACGTGAACCTAGTGCTCTGATAGCATGTTTTCACGACCCAATTTCATCATAGGTCACGATGACGCCCAACGCCGATATTAGGCAAGCCAACACTAGTCAGCTAGTGAATCCCATTTATTTTTACCAAAAACATTTCCAACATTTGCTTAGCTTAAATTAAGAGGCTTTAAATAACAAATCATTAAGGCAAGTTAAATTGAAATGACCAAAAGAAGTCGAATTAAGTAATACATTCCAAAAGAATAGTCTACCAGTGTGTGTGCCAGGAACTAGTGTCACAAGTATGTGGGCATCTAGTATAATATACAAAAGAATATAACTACTCTACTGTCTGAAACAGAATATACAGCGAATAACAAAAGAGAGACTCCAATTCCCTGCTGAACAGCATCAGAAAAGGAGTAGCTCACCATGGAATCTCGGTCCAGATATCAAGAACGCTCTCCGGACGGGTAGCTAGATGCACCTGCCTTAGATCTTGTACAGTTAAGTACATAAGCGTAGTATGAGTACATAAACAATATGTACCCAGTAAGTATCCCGTCTTACCTCAAAGAAGTAGTGACGAGGGGCCGACGTGACGCTTACTATCGTCAAACATTATTTAAGAATGAGGCTAAGCATGAACATCAAGATTTAATAGTAGAAAATGACAAGAAATGACAAGTCTTTCCATACATACATGTATTTCAATTTCTATCATTTCAGTTGACAATTTATTTTCCAAGGCATTTAAGCACTTAAAATAACAGAGAAATACCCAGCAATAGCATGCGCATATAATGTCGAGGACGTACGGCCCGATCCAACGAAATAATAAATGTGCACTGCTGGAGGATTGAACGGCACAAAGCATAGATGCATCTATTACCCCGCTCGTGAATCATATATGTGACGCGGTCAAATATAAATACAAGAGTTACCCCACTCGTGAATCATCCATGCGACGCATGTACTCATAGATACACACATTCAAACAACCAATTCAAGACTTCATTAAGGGAAAATTATTCAAGAAATGACAACTTCTCGTTTAACGATCAAGAAAGTGATGCTTAGTACTTTAGAAATATATTCACCAAGTTCGACACGATCTATGCCTTTATGTTTATTAATAACATTTATAAGTATGGCAAGTAAGCATGCTTTTGGATCCTAGACTACCCGAACTTAAGCATTTTAGTAGCTACGCACGGACTCTCATCACTCCGTGCATACGTGGCCCCCCATAAATAGTAGCATACAATTACTTATTTCACCTATGGGGACAATTCCCTCTTACAAGGTTAGAAAGGAGACTTACCTCTTATCAAGCCTACTTTCTGAGTCAAGAATGCGCTCAAACCTCCAAATTTGACGCCCAACAACTCGAAACTAATCAAACATTACATAAACTAATCAATCTATGCTCAAAAGTTCATAATTCCACCATTTAAGTGATTACCCAAGCTAATTTGTAAGATTCCTAAAATTCACTCCCCGACTCACATGCTTGAATTTCGAAAATTTCTTAAAGAAAATTGTTACCTATAACCTTAGGATCAATAATATATGATTTTTACTAGATTCCACAACTAATTTCGTGGTTAAATCTTATTTTTTATCAAAACCCTAGGTTTTACTCTAAACCCATAATTTTCACTAATTTAAATATTGCAGTCTACCCATGAACTATGTATTAAACTCATATGATGTAGGAATTACTTACCTCACAAAGCTAAGTGGAAATCTCCCCTTTTGAAGCTCCCAAATCGCCCAAGTATTTAGTAAAGTGAGTCAAAAATGATAAAATCCCGTATTAAATGAAGGACACTGCCTTCAACGATTTTTTGCATCTGCGGCGCGTGGACCGCCCCTGCGGTCTCGCTTCTGCGAACCATCTTCCACATCTGTGGAAAAGAGGGAGGGCTCTCTAGGCCGCACCAGCGGACAGGTGAACGCACCTACGGTCCCGCATCTACGGAAAAGGGACAGCATTTGCGGAACTTGGGCTCCACTTCTTGGGCCGCATCTGCGCATCTTCGCCCGCACCAGAACTGGTGCACCAGTAGCTCATTTTGAGCTTGGACTCGACTCGCGCGACGTTCGAATGGCATCCGGGGCCCCCGAGGCCCCGTCCAAACATACCAACAAGTTCTAAATCATAAAACGGACTCGCTCGAACCTTCAGAACGCCCGAAACACCATTAAAACTAAGAATCACACCCTAAAACCAATTAAATCAAATTTATGAAGCTTAAGTTCTTCAATTTACTTCCAACATGCCGAAGCGTACTTATACTACTCAGAATGCTACCAAATTTTGCATGCAACTCCTAAATGACATTACAGAACTATTCTCGGTCTCGAAATTCCGTTTGGACCTTGATATTACCAAAACACACCCCAAACCACATTTATAGAACTTCTAAAACTTCAAAAATTATATTTTCACTATTTGGCGTTGAAACGCTCCAGTATCATCCCAAACCCATTCCGAACATACGCTCAAGTCCAAAATCATCATACAAACCTATTGAAATCGTCAAATCCTGATCCCGAGGTTGTTTACTCAAAATGTTGACCGAAGTCAAATTTGGCTTTTTAAGCCAACTTTAAGGAACCAAGTGTTCCGATTCCAACTCAAACTCTTCCAAATCCCGAACCAACCATCCCCCAAGTCATAGATCAATAAAAGCAAGTACAGGAGATCTTATTTTAGGGGCACGGGGTTCTAGCAAGTAAAACGATCGATCGAATCGTTACACTATTGATCCCTGCTATAACAAATTTGGATGATGTCAGTTATTTATGTAGAATAGATGAGAGTAGAAAACAGGACAAGCAAGAGAAATTAAGGCATCCAAGTTGTAAGAGACATTTTCCATTCTGCCTACTTTTCACTTGTTTTCTTTTGATTGCTAACACAAGGCTGTACTTTGTCTTATGATTTTGAGAGTTGGTATATTTGGGCCACAATATACGTTTTTTAGCTTTATTTTGTTCCTTATAAATATAACTTTTTAAAGCATATGTTAGTATCTAATATAAATGTGTCTATGTCCATGAATGCAATAAGGTTTTTGAATTCTTTTCCTTTCAAATTTTTTGATATTTTGATTATTTCAAATTTTTGAACAAAGATAGTAGTCATTGCAGGATAAGGAAGAAGTTGGCACTTAGCGCGTGCTAAACTCTTTTAAATTTGCTTTGGTTGTACATTATCATATTTAAGTGAAAAATAATTTAAAGTTGACTACTATAGTTTTGTTCGTGTTTGTTAAAAATGAAGTTTCGTATATGATTAATGTTTGCAAGATGAAATGTCTTTAAAGACCGTGCCAAGCGTAGATCAAAAAGATAAATATCTCTGTTATATTTGATTTTTCAATATGTATTTATCATGATATGATATTGATTTAGTTAATTCTCAAAGATAAAACATCAATTGACGTTTCAAACTAAGTTGTTGTTTTTGTTTCAGGTGAATGTTCACTTGGTTCAACAGTAGATATTTTTTACTAAATTTATCAGATAGAAGATGATAGAGAGAGATTTTTTTAATTATTTTATTGAAAATTTTATGTTTTATTAACAAAATAATATATTTCATAAATTTAAAATATCTTTTAAAGACGCGCGAAACACGGATAACTAAACTAGTTATTTATAATTAGTGAAGTTACTTTCTAAAAGAATAAGGCAAATAATCTTATAGTAGTAATAGTAGAGCGTCATATCAAACTTTATCATTATCACCACATTATCTTAGACCTCAAACACATGAGAATAGAATAATGGACAAGAGATATTTATCCCTCGCCCAATATGAAATCTTTTCCCATTTCGTATGTTCACTAGTCCATTATCAATTTTATCGATTTAAAGCATGTATGTTGAACTATACAAGAACTTGTTTTTTTTTTCTTTTCTTATGACACATTAGGAGCGTTATTAAGTGAACATTTGTTTTTGGTGTCCAATGAAAACGAAAAATGATATACTAAATCTGTAACGAGAAGTAGAATCTCGGTGCTACAGATTGAAATATCTCCAAAATAGGAAAAGGTAAAAAACAAAAGAAAGAGAAAATCAACCGTCCGCATGTTCGAATTAGTCGAGGGACCCGATGAATTAACCCAATCATCACTATTGCTGCATTATTTATGTTAAATTTTTATGTGGCGCTCAGTTTTGCGTCATCCATTGAATATCAATCTTTTTTTAAAAAAGATAACTGATATCTAATTTTTGAATAACTTTAGATACATACATTTTTATCTTTTTCTTTATTGTTGTTTTCTTCTTCATTGTACTTAGAGTTTCTTTTTCTTCTTCTTAGTTGCAAATGAGCTTGTTAAATTTATTGTTGTTACGATAGTTTGATTATTGAGATTTTTCTTTATAAGATTTGAAAGTTATGTTTCAAATATGAACTCTTTTGGAGTAGATTTGTGTCACGATCCCAAATTTTCTCCGGACAATGTTGTGATGGCACTTAGTCTCTAAGACTAGGCAAGCCGATTACTATAACGATTAAGCCAGTTTTTGCAAAGATAATTTGAAACAGTTTTTAATATAAAATACTGAACAATAATGAAATGAGCATACACGACAATAATCATAACAACCTCTCAAAACTGGTAATACAGAGTCACGAACTCTAGCAAAGTACATGAAAAAATCTCAAAGATCGAAACACAATACTGTTCAAATGACAAGCTGAAAGTACAATATAAGGAAAGGACTTCAAGGGAATGCGATGACCAAGCACCTCTACCTTGAATCCTCACGATCAACAAGCTAACTCTGCCCGAGTCCGATATCTTCAATACTTGGCTCTGCACAAAAATGTGCAGAAGTGTAGTATGAGTACACCACGATCGGTACCCGATAAGTATCAAGACTAACCTCAGTGGAGTAGTGATGAGGTATAAGTCAAGACACTCACTAGGCAAAATAACATGTGCAGCATAGAAGTATAAAGCTAATAATGGAAAGCAGGAATCAGTAAATGACAACAAGAATCGACATGTGATATAAACATTAAGGCAATAGGAACACCATAAAAGTACCGTTAAACCCAAATAAGGAACACAACGACAACCAATAAATCAAGTCGTTCTAATACAAGTTTCACAATGAAATCACTTTGTGATACTTCATCTCATAGTCATAAGTCACGGGTCTCAACCTACCATCATATACTCACGACACCTCGTGCCCACATCGCGAAACACAACTGCACGAACAGTTCACGTGCCAATATCTCGATCCGCCCGGCATAATCACAGGCTCTCAATAATAATTCACCGGCATGGTCACAGGCTCAATATCACACTCCGCCCGACATGATCACAAGATCACAATCACAATCCGCCCCGCATAATCACAGGCTCACAATCGCAACATAAAAACGGATAATACAAGAACATATGGGCATGATTAATAAGTGTCAAGTTCCATTCTCTTGAGCTAGTTAAGTGGCATGTTAAGGTGTATGATTGCGCGAGTGTACTACTGTAGCCCAAGTCAACAAGTAATATCAAAGACATCGAGTAGATCATCGAAGCAACAAAATAAGCCATGTAAGGTGTCTGAAATACATAAGGAAAAGCACACTATCACATGAAATTCAACAACACAATGTTCCCAAGTCATCACACGTCTTCCCTGACATTTTCCACCCTTATCTCTCTGATAGCCACCCTTATCACTCCCCCCGGACAATATCGTTAGCCACCATTTTCTCTCTGATAGCCACCCGCATCACTTCGTATAATAGCAACCCTTATCACTCCGTTCGGTCAATAACATTTTCCACCCTTATCTCTCCGATAGCCACATGTATCGCTCAGTATAATAGCTATCATTATCACTCCGTCCGGACAATGACACAATAGACACCCTTATCACTCTATACACTCAACAACAATGAGATGTCACCCTTATGTCCTGCATAAAAATAATGGTGAAATACCACGCTTATACTCAGGATAGCAACAACCAAATCACACAACAATTCACAAATGCTAACATCACAGCACACTACGTATCAACTCGTAACACAAGTGCCCATAGGCCACAACCTTTCCAAAGATCCAACAATATCAATATTTACACAACAAATAGCCCACGGCTCAACACAATATGTATAAAATCTCAATAACAATAGAATAAACGGGAAGTAACTCATAAGGAACAATACCCCATTTTAACACATCTTCAATTTAAAATAGATTAATGACTTCCAATAACCTCAATTCCAATTAATTGTTTAAAGATAATCTCGATAGTGAAAGTATATCCATGAAATGGCACATTTCGGATTCTAGTGTATGAGCTAGGCTAACAATAAAGGAAATGGAACGAACTAGAAACTATGTCAGAATGCATGAGAATAGCCCGTCAACAAAAGGATATAGAGTACAATGATTTAAACTAAGAATAACTCAACAATAAAAGAAATCACATAATTGTAAAAGTAGTAACAACTACAAATAAGACACACAAGATCAAACTTGACAAGTAAAGAATGTAACATGTAACGACAACTCTAATAAAGCATGTGATAGTAGACCTGGCGAATAAAAGATACAACATGTGCTAACAATTCCAAATAAGTACATGCAAGAAGTCTAAGAGTCTAACCGATCAATTTTTCACATATAAACCCGAATACGTACTCATTACCTCGCATACACGGCTTTCACAAGACACAAATAGCACAAATAACTCAAATCCTAAGGGGTAGTTTCCCCATACAAAGTTAGGCAAGATACTTTCCTCAAGGAAGCTAAACCGATACTCTAAAATGACTTCTCATATGAAACAACCTCCGAACGATTCAAATCTATTCAAAATAACTTCATATCATAAATAAAAATCATAGGAAACAATTCTGGTTAATAAAGCTTCCATCTTTAAAGAAAACTAAAAAGTCAACCCAAAAAGTCAACATCAGGTCCACTTCTCGGAATCCAATAAAATTAACAAAATCTGAACACCCATTCAACAATGAGTCCAACCATACCAAAATTACTCAATTCGATCTCAACTCGACCATCAAATTCTCAAATTATAGTTTATGAAGTTTCTAAAATTTACCCAAGTTTTCAACCCAAAACACTAATAAGATGGTAAAAATAATGATAGATTCATGAACAAACACTAAATCCGAGTTAGAATCACTTACATCAATCAATACCTTTTAAATCCCTTGAAGAATCGCCTCAATCCGAGCTCCCAAAGTCCAAATATAAAATAATAATCTAACCTTTATTTATATAGTACCATGTCTGATCCTCCATAATGTTGACCGCACTTTTTTTGTATGGTCCGCACTTCCAAGTTCTGCGGTCGCGAAGCCAAATTGTGATGTTGCACTTCAGCAGCAACTGCACTACCAGTCTTCAGTAAATTGACCATAACTTTTTGTAAAAAATTTCAAACGATGAACAGTTTGATTTTCAGAACACTAGACTCAAAGGTTTACAAATTTTATTTTTGGATTCCAAATTCCTTATAGATTAAAACATATATAAGCTTCCGAAATCAGACCAATAAACTTGTTGATTTCCCTTTTGCGGCCCTCAGTACGGTCCGCACTTTGGCTAATGCCTCCACAAAATTTTGTTTGTGGCCGCACATGGGCTTTGCCTCAGCACTCCAAAAATGTGTCCTCCGCACTTCAACTGCTCCAGAACATCATCAAAGTGCCCAAATTCCCAATCTTGCTCGAAACTCACCCGAAACACACCCAAGTCCTCGGACCCCATCCAAGCATAACAACAAGTCCTAAATCACAATACGAACTTACTCGAAGTCCCAAATCACATCGAACAACATCAGAATCACGAATCGCATCCCATTTCAAGCCTAATGAACTATTGAACTTCCAACTTCTAAAACTAATGCCGAAACATACCACACCAACTCCGATTGACCTCAAATTTTGCACACAAGTCATAAATGACACAACGGACTTATTCCAACTTCCGGAATTGGAATCCAACCCTGATATCAATAAAGTCAACTCCCAATCAAGCGTCATAACCTTTCAAACCTTCAACTTTCTAACTTTCGCAAAAATGCATCAAATCAACCTACGGACCTCCAAATCCAAATCTGAACACACTCCTAAATCCAAAATCACCATACGAAGCTATTGGAATCATTAAAACACTATTCCGGAGTTGTCTACACAAAAGTCAAACTCCGGTCACTATTTTCACTTAAGCTTCTAAAACAAGAATTGTTCTTCCAAATAAATTCTAAATCATCTGAAAATCGAGCTCGACCACACCCGCAAGTCATAATACATAAACGAAGTTGGTCGAGACCTTAAGTCACTGAACGGGACTCTAATTCTCAAAATGACTGATCGGGTCGTTACAATTTGGGCATTAAATTGTGTATTGGATTATTAAAATTCAAAGAACAAGTTTATATTTCAGAACTTAAGATTCGAAATATGAAGTTGCATTCAATAGATTGAACTACCTAAGATTCAAATTTCTTAAGTTGCATTTGTGTGATGACCCAAAGGGTCATCTTGTAATTTAAGACTCTATTTCACGCTCGTTAACCTTAAAACCCTTACTTTTACTCACTTCAATTTGCGTGCACAGTCCGGGCTTAAATCCGGAAAAAGCCTTTATGTGGAAATTTATGAAATAATAATATTTAGGATTTAAAAGTGATTTTTAGTTGACTTTGGTCAACATTTTGAGTAAACGAACCCAGACCCGTATTCCGACGATCCCGGAAGATCCGTAGTAAACTATGGGACTTGGGCGTATGCCCGGAATAGAATTCCAAGGTCCCTAGCTCGAGAATTGAATTTTTGATTAAAATTGTAAGACTGAAATTCTAAGGATTTAAAGAAATTGATTAATGTTTGATCTCGTTGGTATCGGACCCGTATTTTGGTTCCGAAGCCCAGTACATATTTAATATAATATATAAGTCATGTCGTGAAGATTGGTAGAGATCGGAGTTGATTTGACGTGATTCGGACATCCGGGTGAGAAGATAGTAATTTTAAGATGTTCTTGAGAAATTCATGAGTTTTGGTGCTAAATCCGTAGTTCTAGGTGTTATTTTTGTAATTTAATCGCACGAGAAAGTTCGTACTATATTTTTAGACTTGCGTGCATGATTGGTTTGAGCCCCGAGGTCTCGGTTGAGTTTCAGAGAGGCTACAGAGTGATTTTGGAACTTAGAAATTTTGCTGGTGTAACTGAAGTTGTTGCAGGCCTTTGATCTCGCAATTGCGAGATCAGGAATCGCAAATGTGAACATAGCAGGGTTAGTAATTGCGAGGCTTTCATCGCAATTTCGATCATAAGCCCGGGCCAGCAGTTCTCGCATTTGCGAGGTCACCTTCGCAATTGTGAAGGGAGTCTGGGAAGGGTAGGTTCGCAAATGCGAACATCTACTCGCATTTGCGAGGTTTAGTGGCTGCAAATGCGACACTTTCCTCGAATTTGCAAAAGCAACAGGACTGTGAAGGGCTTCGCAATTGCGATAGCACCTTCGCATTTGTGAAGCTTAGGTCGCAATTGCGACATCTGCAACTGAGTAAAAGGGACTTAGACGGAATTTTTCATTCATTCTTCAAATTTTCAAAACCTAAACCTCAAGGGGCGATTTTTCAAAGATCAATTCTTCCCCAAATCATAGGTAAGTGATTCTTAACTCTTTTCTTTCAATCTTTTACTTCCCTTTAACAAGATTTCAACCTAGAATCTAGGATTTTTATGGAGGAATTGGGGATTTTGGGTAGAAAACTAGGGATTTCGAAATATGGGGATGCATACCTCAAATTGAGGTCAGATTCCAAAATTAATTGTATATCCGGGCTCGGGGGTGAATGGGTAATCGAGTTTTGGTATGAATTTCGGGTTTGGACCTAGCAGGCCCGGGTGTTGATTTTTGTTGACTTTTTCAAATATAAACTAAATTGAACCGTAGTTATCAGGGATGATTCTTAAGGCTTATGTTGAATAATTTGGTTAGAAATTTGTTAGATATTGTGGACTCAGAGGCTAATTTGAAAGGCAAATTTGTGATTGAGCGTTAAGTGATATTGGGAGTGAGGTAAGTGTTGTGTCTAACTTTGGCTTGAGGGAATAGGTATTGTGTGATTATTTTCTACGTGTTTTGTTGTTGAATAGGATGTATAGGTGAGGTGACGAGCACCTATGCGTAGTGGTCGAGTCATAGCATGCGAGTGAAATTCCATTCTTGCAAATTTTGTAGTGTTAAATCTTATTATCCATACTTATTGTTGTTATTGAAATGTTGGGAGACTTATATCCGGTTCCACCGATGTTGATAAATTCATGAATATTGATTCAAGGTTGAGATGTTAAATTGTGAGATAAATCACTGATGAAATATTGATTTATTTGTGAAACTTCTCTCTATCCGTTGTTATTGATTTTGTAAATTGTGAGGAAGAGTGTAAAGCACGAAGGATGATGGCGTGCATGATTTATTTATATCGTGAGGAAGAGAGTAAAGCACGAAGGGTGATTCCGCGCCACGATATGTGAGTGTAAATGCACGAAGGGTGATGTTGTGCCATGATATGAGAGTGATAAAGCACGAAGGGTGATGCCGTGCATATTATGTGAGGTTTAATGCATGAATGGTGATGTCGTGCCGTTCTATTTATATATTGGTGAGATTGAGAGTAAAAGCACGAATGGTGATGCCATGCAGTTTTTCCTTTGCTGTCTTAATTGATTAATTCGTTGGAAGATTACTGTTAAAATTGTGTCTTTTTATTGTTTCTAACTCCTTATATAGTGGTCCCCCATTAAATGTCCCCTTCCCATTATTCCTGCTTTATTTCTTTGTATACCGTTGTTGCCATTAGCATGATTATACTGTTCAAGTTTTATGTGGTGTCTTGTCCTAGCCTCGTCACTACTTCACCGAGGTTAGGCTCGACACTTACCAGTATATGGGGTCGGTTGTACTGATGCTGCACTCTGCACTTTCTGTGCAGATCCATGTATCAGTCTGAGCTGATTTTGAGATAGTAGCTGACTTTTGCGCAGGAGACCCGAGGTAGATCTGCCGACGTTCGCAGATTCCTGGAGTCCCTTCCTTTATATTCATTTACTGTTATATTTAGTTCACAAACAGTTATACATTTTCCTTTCAGCCAAATACTTGTAGTAAATTCTTAGTAGTTCGTGAGTTGCGACTCCAGAACATGGGTAGTTAGACATCAGTATTATTGCGCAGTATTAGTTCCCCAAATTTCTCTTCTTATATGGTATCATATGTTGAATTGTAGTGGATTTTCGTAAAGTTTTAAATGTTTTTATGTTGTAAACCTCTAATGTTGGCTTGCCTAGCAAGTGTAGCATTAGGCGTCATCACAGTCCCGACGGTGAAAAATCAGGTCGTGACAATTTGAAAGATGGAAGAACTTCAAATGTGATTGCTGAAGTTGTATTGAAGAGATTGAACTATTTCAAATTTCAATTTCTGAAGTTGCATTTGAAAAATAGAATAACTTCATATTTGATTTTTGAAGTTACTTTGAAGGGATTGAACTACTTCAGATCCAAATATGTATACTTTATAAAATTTAATGCAATACGAATATAACTTTAACGGTGGCTCCAAAAATAAGTACATATGAAAATGCTCCACCATTTCTCTTAAGTTCGCGACATATGGATTTCTCAGGACAAAACGGTGTCATAATCACACGACAAGAATTAGGATGAAAGTGCGGCCATTTTGCTTGGACTAATGGACGGCCTTAATTAGTCTTTTTTTGACGTTTTCTTTAATTTGCCGGATTTTTATCTAAGAATAACTAATCTAGACCCAGTCCAAGCAATAATCAGCCATTCCTTAATTCACTATATTTTTAAGATTTAAGGTGTAAGCTTTGTATTCTAACCAAGTTATTGCTAATCTAATGGATTTTATCAGGAAAGTAAAACTTAAAAAGGAAGTTAACTCTCTAGCTGAAAAGGATATAATTTTCTAATAATAAATCACAAAATCCATTTACTTATTCCGTCCGTGGTTGGCCCATCCTATTAGTTCCTTGGGAACTTGAACTTTATATTATTGAGGTCACAAGTGCTGTGGTTTGTAGTAATACCCGAAGGTTGACTCATTTTCATTGGTATTCTTGTCTTAGCTAAAATGAAACTGAGCTGTCTCAAATAAGTGATTTAAAATGTCTAAAACTATTTTTTTTTTTTTAAATATATAGTGACATGAAGTCACGAACGAGCCAAGTCAAATGCTCACATTATGTATATGATAATGTCACGCATTAGGCGACCAACTTAAGATGATATGATTATCCTAGATTAAAATAACTAGTGCCCTAATAACATACCTAGCCAGACCAAGTAAAAATAAAAAATAATTAAAAAAGAAAACTTCAATGTTTTAGTGTTAAAAGCGAAAGAATTATATTGCAATGAGCATAGTCAAATTGAACGTCTACGTGATGTATGTTGAAAATATAAATGTGACTAATTCCTTTTGACATAGTTAACAGAGAAGTAGACCTAATCTAAATAACAGTAATCGTGATGTTATCAAAATTGAACCGGTTACATTTACTGGCGGAGCCACATTGACTCAAGGAGTGTCAAGCAATATCCCTTCGCCGGAAAATTACACTATATTGCTAGATAAATTCTTTTATTTTTTGTATATTTAGTATAAGTTGACTCCCCTTAACTTTTCGATATATCTAATTTTTTATATCTTGACACCTCTTGATGAAAATTCTGGCTCCGCCACTGGTGACATTGCCCTTCCAATTGTGGTTCCTTCAAAACAAAATGAGACTGATTCATTGCAACCCTTTTTTATTTTTTCAGCTCTACGCTATTATTCTTGCTTTTTTTTTACACACTAGTTTCAACATACGTGGTTGTACATGTGTACTGTATGGGGTAAAATTGATGGATGACAGCTGCGCGAATGATGTAGTGACACGTGACACTAAAGACATGTGGGATGTGAATCAACATACAGCTGGAACCAGATGCAAGTGAGCAATCAGTGCCGAATAAGTCTGGAAGACAGAGCAACCGGTAACAAAGATTTGCAACCTTGTCATCAGATAACATTCATTGGACAACCACTACAGAGAATATATGCAGTTAAAACCAACCGTTATGCACCCATCAATGACGATTTTATTCTCATTCTACAGGAGCTTGATTTGAGGATCTTGTTGTGAGCACATGATTTTTCACCCACCATATACTCCTACAAAATTCGATAAAATAAATTAATTTTACAAATTTTGTTGAATTTTAGTGTCAATTATGATATGTTTTTGCATTGCATAATTCATGACTCATCTTTTAAAATTATTTAAAATTGCATAACTAGGTGCATCATTATTATCAAGGAATTAAATTTATTATTTGTGATTAATCGAATTAAATAACAAACGAATGATGATTATTTGATGTAATGTAGTTTTGATAACTAATTACGAAAATTGATCATTTTTATCCCAACAAATCATGGATTTAATTAGGAGTATTAAATTAATTATTTTATTCTTAATTAGTAAATAATTAGACAAAAAACAAGTCAAAATTAGTTATTACATTTTAAAAAAAGTAATTAGAATTAGTTTAATTAAACTAATTAATTAACTAAGCCAAAGTATTAAGATTGGACCTCGGATAGCCTGCCCAGGCCCAAATCAATCCCTAAAATAACCAAAGCACCCAGCCCAATTAGACCCCTTATACGGCCGGCCCCAGCCTTCACTAAACGACCCCGTTTTGATTGGATCCAATCCCAGCCGTTAATTGAGTTAGATCGAACGTTCGGGAACTCCCCAACCCTTTAGTATATAACTGTTTCAAATCCCCCCTACCCCCCATTCGTGAAGTCTAATCCCCCCCCTCCCAGACCCGTCTCTCTTCCTTCTCTCTTATGCTCACCAGACCCCGTCGTCCGCCACCCCAGCTCCGGCGGCCGGAAATCGCCACCTGTGGCGGAGCTCCACCAATCAACCCCAAAACTTTACCCTATAACCTCCTTCACCCCCTCAATCACCTCCTAGGTTTAGTTCTCCCAAAAAACCACCCTATTTCGACCTATTTTAGATCTAAGAATCCAAAAACCCTAAAATCTTTTAAGTTCGATTCTGCCTTGACTCTGTGACTCAAACTCACATGAGTCGATGGCTCTTGACAAAAGCTATCGATTCATGCGAGTGGGAGTCGATGTTGAGTCCACCGGAGTCCGGCTAAATTCCAGAAAAGTCGCTTGAATCCGTCAAACCACCCTCAATTGGTATCTCCCCCCCCCCTTTCCTTTTCAATTTGTTCTTTGTTTTTTTAGTTAAAATCATGAACATATCACTGTTTTAGTCTAGATTTTTGTTTTTCTTTCATTGTCTTCTTTTACCTGTTCCTGTTCTTTATCTTGATTAGTTTAAGCTTTAAACGCATTTTTTGATAGTCATGTTTTAGTTAATTTCTTCTCGTCAATTAGTAACTAGGTTCTTTGATAATCATGTTTCTTAGCCTAGGTTTTTGTCACTGTTTCGTATAAATGGATGTTCTTCTTTGATTCGCACTGCCTTCGTTTTGATTAATTCAGTTGTTAACATGTTATGCATATTCTTGACTGTTTTGCAACCATGTTTAGTCGTTTAGGATTTCCTGTTAATCATCGTTAATTTGTTAGGTGTTCTATTTGTTAAAATTAATAGTTAGCTTTATTGGTTCATGCTTGGTTTTTCATATTGCCTTCACTATCGTTTTGTCTCCTCTCTAAATGCTACTCCCACCTTCAATTGATTGATTACCCTAATTCGTCTTCTGATTTTAGTATAATCTGAGGGTTAATCATCCACCTAGATTAATCGATTAAATAATAGTTTAATTAGGTAAAGAAGAGACAATTATACACGACTAATTAAGTGTACATTTGAACTAAATAATAGTATAATTGTCCTAAGTTTAAGAAGTTTAACCTAATTAATCTAAAGTGATTAATTAATCTGAAATTAATCAACCCTTGATAAAGCAATAAAAGTTTAGCTACTAATTAATTAAATTAGAATAAAGTTACTTATTACCTAATGATTAACCTAACAAACTTTCTTTAATCAAACTAATATCCTAGAATGATCAAAATAGGTTAAAGTTCAGCTTTATAGAATTAATCACTCAATTGACTAGAGTTAATAGATAAGCCTAATTACACCTAATGAAATTGTTTAAACCAATTAATTCAATTAACTACTGATTTTAATTCAAATGTTAGTCAATTTGAGTAAATTAATTAGGCAGTAAGGAATTAGTCACACTTAACTAGTAGACCTAATTTTAAAAAGTCAAAAGGTAAAATAATTAATCTGACAACGTAGTTGATCTAAGTCCTAGATAACTAGTTAAGATCAATTATTCAATTAACTAAGTTTAAGAACAAATGATTCACTTAGTCTCACCCTTAAGTAATTTCAACTTCTAGTAACTAACTTAAATCAATTTCATTAGCACTAGTACTAATTTAAAAGATTAAGTTAATCAACCTACTAACTTAACATTATTCCTTGATTGCTAAAAGAGTAATTCTAGGATGTCCTAAGGGTTAGTATATGATTTTTAATTGAGGAATCTTGGGTGTAACAACCCAAGAACCTTCTAGAATAAGGAAATATCAAGAAATCAGATATTTTAGGGTTAAAATAGTAATTGCAAAAGGGGAATAAGGGTTGTAATGTTCTGGAAGGTACAACTTACCCAAAAGGATAGGGTTGACAGTTGAACCTATGCCTTTTTCAGCTCAATTTGGATAAGGAATATGCTGAGAATATCCTATCCTAAAACCCCTATATATACTTTTTTTTTTTTTTACCAAAAGGGGGACTTTTTTTTTACTACTGAAAATCTGGATACACACACAGATTTCTGAGGGAATTCTCTGCACTTTTTACTACTAAAACAGACTTCACACACACAACTTTCATTTTTCTATTCTGCAATCGCTCCTTAGAATTTAAGAAGAAGAAGAAACATCAAAATACAAAGGGTATTAAAAATGTGTCTCAAAATCTGATTTTTGCTTGGTTTTGACCTTAAGGATTGTTTTTGACTACTATTTCCTCTTAAGATACAAAGGTTTTGGGGTCTAAATTCCTACTCTTTGCTGTTTATTTTCTCCTGAACTATCTGGTTTATACACGACTGATTTACTGTTGTTTGCTAGGTTTTTCAGTTTACCGCTGGTTCTTCATCTCTCCCTGACCTTTATTTGGTCAGATCTTTTGTTAATTTCTCTTAAAAAGGTATGTACATTCTTATTCTAAATGAAAATTTTCAGATCTGAACCTCTGTTTTATGTTGATGTGCAAATCTGTTGTTTGTAGTCGAAATTCCTTTTTTTTCTGTTTGTATGCAAACCTGAAAATGTGGTGTTCAAATGCTTATGGGTGTTCTTGATATTTCAGTTGATTTTATCTTTTGTTAGCTTATAGATAGATAAATTTTTGTTAAATGATATTGAATCTTTTTTGATGTATGTCAATCCTTCGCAGCTCACTTTGAAGAATTTAGTTTAGTTTCCTAGTTGAATCGCATTAAGGGAAGAAGGTCTGACCTCCTAATGGTCAGTTCTTCTCCGAAAAATGCATAAATGTTTCACTCATTTTTGAAGAAATCTTACAGAAGAAATGCAGGCTTGAGTCACAGAGTACTGCCGGGCTTGCACAGGAGCAGCAGATTCTTTTATCTGCTTATATTTATTATCCCATTTTAGGAAATTGTATTTTGGAGTAAAAATGACAATGTAACAGTATATATTCTATACTTTTTCTTGTTTCTTGTAAATATGGAGTGAACATTCTACAAAGGATAGTCAGCTTTATTTTATTCCTTTTACCAATGTGAAACCCCCTTGAAATTGGGCCAGCTTGATAGAACAACCCACTAAGTCTCTAATCAAGTTAAACCCCCTATATCGGGCCAAAAGGGAGTATACAAGCCCAAAGCTTAGAGATGCTTACTCTAACAGTAATACAATGTTAGTTAGGCCTTTAATCATTAGGATTCAACTGAAGTTCAAAAGCATTTCTTCTAAACCTTTTCGTATAATTCTGTATTCGAATTAATCTGTCCGGAATATCACTATGAGCACTTGCTGAAATTCTAGAAATAATTACCTCAGATACAATGAATTTCAAAATATATAAGTATGAATTTGTGATTCAAAGTGTTTTTTTTAATTCATCTCACATTCTTTGGTTTTTCCTGAATTTACAACAATTCTGTGTAGGACCCAATATGTATGAATTATGAATTAAAAGACATGTGCTTAGGCCATCTGAAATTGATAAAACTATTCAATCAATGTTCTATTATAGCTGAATGTGTTTATTTGACTCCTTAAATATGTAACCTGTGAATCAGTAATCTGTTAGATTCCCTGTAAATATTTCATTGTTGACATGCTTTTAATGGAATTGCATAGCTTTACTTCTTTCACAACTGCCATAATTAGGATTGGCCAAAAGGGGTAAATGATAAATTTGGCTAAAATATGGCCATAGCCCAAATGTTCGTCTTTTAGGTTAGTGAACTAATCTCATACGACCTTCTACATATCCTCTAGGTTAGAAAATACCACCTTTAGTTTGAAATTTAGTAAGTAATCAAATATTACTTCAAATAACCATAATCTACACTCGAGTGTGGCAATTCGTGCCCCCGACCCTAACTTCAAACAAATAAAAATCGCATGTTGTAATTGCGGGTGCATTTCATGTGGCGCAATTACAATGTGTCCAAAAACAAACAAGTGCGCGCCATCGTGATTTGTTTCAAGATAAATCCATAAACACTAAAAGCGGTTAAAAGTTAAAGGGCTAAATGCACAATAGGCTAAAACTACATAAATAATCAGATAACTTAGGCCAAACGTTAATAGTTAAGCGGCCGTGCTAGAACCACGGAACTCGGGAATGCCTAACACCTTCTCCCGGGTTAACAGAATTCCTTACTCGAATTTCTGGTCGCAGACAACTTAAAACAGAGTCTAAATTTCCTCGATTTGGGATTTTTAATAAATAAACGGTGTCCCGGAACATTGTCAAAAATTCGGTTGGCGACTCCTGAAACTAATAAAATCCCAAATCTGAATAATGTCACTTTAAGTGGAAAAACTCCCTTATTACCCTTTATTATAATCGGGGGTAGTGAAAAAAGGAGGTGTGACAGCTCTGGCGACTCTACTGGGGATAAGGAGCCCAGAATCTCTGGTTCAGGATTGAAGAATTCAAGCTTATAATAAACTGTTTTATTTGGATTTATTATCTTATTTTTACATGTTTAAACCTAACGTGCTAAACGTCGTTTTTTACTGCTTTGATATTATCTGAACTGTATATAAACTGTGACGAAACCCTTCTTCTCTCTGAGTCTTCAAAATCATCTGGGAAGTGTGCACTTCGTGTGACTTCTTTTCTGTTAGAGTCATATCCAAATTTTAGAATGAGGTACGGACAAGTTGCAAAGCCGGTGAAGCTTCTGTATTCCCGGTACGCTGCCCTGACCTCGGCTCGAGCTATCCGCTTTGGTAAGCCTGGTCTAGAAAAAAACCCCAGGTTTAAACCTAGAATAACAAAACCTCATGCTGGATCCCTAGCACAACGCTTAACTGCATCACGTGCATTTGACTTAGGGGACTCAACACAAGGGTTGGGTCCGTCTAGGATAGGTGTGCCCGAAATGAAAGACTACCCTGATGCATCTTACTTGTTACGTATGCATTTATTTGTTTCAGCTTGTGTATTGACTGACTAAACCAAAAATGAACAGAAAAACCAAGAGTGAGGTAGAATAGAGAATTCACCCTGTTTTGAAAATCCTCGTATTTATCCCAAACTCTGCCAAAATTTCTGAAAAATAAAAACAAAATGAGTGGGTGTATATTTTTAATCAGTCAGGATTTTTCCGAACTACGCATTGTTTGATTCTCGCGGGTGTGAGATACATAGGCAACCCTCCTCGGGTCTAACTCAATTTTTTTTTAAAAAGAAGAAAAAAAATCAATCAAAAGGATATAGCCCTAAATAAAATTAGGTGACGCCATTATAGCCTGATCGCCCAAGTGGGGCGCCGGAAGGCCGTTTTTGTAAAAGTGGCCGCATGTGTTTTGTCTTTAAATTTCGACCCAATTCGCGAACACAGCCTTAAAAAAACTTCCTACCCGAAGTATTAAAGGGTCGTATTCGCAAAGATGGTCCATTTTTCTTTATTACTAAACCCTTTGCCAAAATGACACTTTTCAAAAAAAATTCTGTGGTTTTAATCAAAAACGAATGTGCAGGATGAATACAGTTGAAAACATCCCCTTCAGAGCAATCGAGGAAATCCCTCTAGGACGACATATGTGGTGGAGCGACTTGGGGGGAAGCAAGTAGAAAGTCTGTTATGAAAGCTTTAGGGGGGCTTACTGGTCTCCTCAAAATCAAGCCGAGGTTGGACATCGTCGAGGCTCTAGTACCATTTTGGGATCCTTCCCACAACGTGTTTCACTTTTCAGACTTTGAATTGACGCCCGCTCTAGAGGTAATAGCGGGGTATGCTGGTCTCAATGACAATCTTAGAAGTCGGTACCCAGTGACACCCAGGGCGGTGACGCTACATAAGTTTTTGGATTTGTTGAACATTAGTCGTGACGTCCAAGACCCCCACCTGTCTGAAGGTTTCTGCACTTTCTATTTTCTTTACAGACGTTATGGAGATCCCCAGGGTTATGAGGCTAACAACAGTGCTCTAACTCACAAAGATCAGGCTAAATGGGAAGCCCGATGGGGGCTAGCTTTTGTGGTAGCATTCTTGGGCACCTTGATTTGCCCAAGAAGTGACGGATGCATAGACATCGGGCTTGTGGGAATAGCAGATTTCATGATGAAAAAAATCCAATGGCACACTTATACCGATGGTCTTAGCCGAGATTTACCGTGCTCTAACAATTTTCCAATCTGGGGGAAAGTTCTTTGAGGGGTGCAACCTGCTCCTACAAATCTGGATGATCGAGCACCTCTGTCACCGCCCAAGCTACATGAACTACGGTTTAACCGGTTTGAATTGCATTGAGGAACATAGTACTCGGGTAAAAGGCCACCAATTTCCTGAGGGCACGGAAGCCTGGCACTCATACTTGAGTTCACTGACTGCCGACCAAATCGAGTGGACTTTCGGGTGGCTCCCTCTCAGTGAGGTTATCAATATGTCTGCTGAGGTTTTCTATCTCCTGTTAATGGGCCTGCGAAGCATTCATCCATATGCCCCACACCGGGTCTTGCGCCAGTTGGGGAGGCAACATGGTGTTCCCCATGACGAGGATTTAAGCCAACAAGCCATTGAGTTATGCCCAAGAGCTGAATTTCCTGAAGGCAGGGTCCGTCAAATCTGGAACGAGTGCAGGTTTTTAGAACCTCAAACTCGGGTGAGAGACTTATCCAAAGGGGAAGTGGAGCTCGCCTACACTTCTTGGTATGGCGTAAGAGGCCGGGAGCATCAAGAGCAAGAACGACCCACAAAGAGACCCCACGTACAACAATTCACCGAGAAAACTCAAGAGCATTGGGCTTGGTTAGAAAAGGAGAACAGCTACCAAGCCACCATAAGCAAGTTGGAGGCCCAGGTAAGGGAAATCAAGTTCGAAAACATTCTACATACTTCCACAATTGAAGGGGAGAAAAATACATTAGCCCAAGAAAATGAAGTGCTCCGGGCCTAGATACAGAAATTAAAAACAGCTGCTGAGAACCCAGAGAGAAGCAGAACTGATGAAAGGCTTATCAACAGCCTGAGGCATAAAGTATGCAGCTATGGAAATGATTTAGACAAAGCTGAAGAAGAACTGGCCGGAGTTCAGGCAAGATTAACAAGAAGTGCAGAAGAAAGAACAGAGTTTGTCCAGAGACTAAAAAGGAAATATGACCAGGAAGTAGCTTGAAGGAAAAATTGGCCGCCCTCGAGAACGAAATGGCCAAACAGGCAAAAAGATTTAAGGCAGAGAGGGAACAGTGCTATGCCATGATGACTCAGTTAGAAAAAGAGTTGCAACAATGGCAAGAGCGGAGTCACAAAGACGCCCAGACTTTAGAGGCGAGATCCAACCAAATCGGGCGCCTGCTTCAAGAAAAGGGTATCACCGGCGAAGGGTCCAAGAGATAGCTGACTACATCGTCACCAGATGCCAGGAATGCGAAGATATGACTCGGACCACTTTCTTCTCAGCGGCTATGATCTTTGTCCACAAGATAATGGACGACCTTTACCGCCTCCGACAAGACATAGCACGCAGGCCCGTGGCAAGGCCGAATGATGCCCCACCGGCCCCTGGAGCAACGGAAGCACTAATGCATTTTTGATGTTTTTCGAGTCTGTATTTCATTTTTCTAGTCGTAATCATGTCTTGAGTCCACAATAGTTTTTATATTTTTAGAAAATATGTGTCGAGTCTGTTTTGTAAACTCTGTAATTCCAAAATTGGGCTACAAGTTTTCTGTAATCAGAAGTGTTTTATTTAACGAATGAAAATTTTTAATGAAGCTTTTAGAAAAATATGCATTTCTGTCCTTTGGATTTTGCTAGCATGAACTATGTGATGATCTGATTCACGCGGCGCTGTGATACGTAGGCAATCCACATAGGATTCGATCATAACCATAAAAAAGGAAACCGAGCGAGGAATAAAAGAGCGGAAACAATAACAAAGGAAGGGCAAGAATGATAAAAAGAAAAACAAACCAAAGCCGGGATGAAGTACACAACTGTTGCAAAAATATATAGAATAGCATTTAAATTGATCAGGTGCATCGCATACCCCATACGTGCGATTGCTTATGTGACAAATGTTTCAACCTAACATTTTGTTGGTTCAATCTTAAGGTATTTTTAGGTGGTTGGTTTTGCGGTAACCTGGATTCCCATCCTTACTTCACTAGATCAAAAGGGTGCATAGAAAATGACGTCTGAAAGTCACTTGCCAATCGTCAACTCTTACGTGGAAGACCTAAATCCAACCATCCCAAGATCTGAGTCAGCAACAGCTGAAGAGAACAGGACTCTGCATTGCCGCATGCTGGAAATGTGGGACGCATGGTCCAATGGTAGGGAACCACCCAATACCATCCCGGGTTTCCCATAGATAATCCCCAAGGCAGGCGGGACGTCCAACATCCCCATAAGCTACCCGGCCATGCCATTTGGATATCAACTATGTCGGCTCACTTTGCCGGAAGGCCTTCTGAGGTTCGCCCCCAGGCTTTGTTTTCTGGTGAGTCTTTTAACGTCTTCACCGCACCACCAATCTCCGCCACGGCCCCACCAACTATCTCCAGGCCAAGTTTCGAGCTGCCAACATTCACATTCCAAACACCATCCGTCCATCAGGATACCGCTCATGCTACTCCCAATGCATATCCCCAACAAACTCAACCTGATTTCACTTTGTAACAGGATAAGAAAAGCTTCGAACACGAAGAAATAACTCGAAAAATGAAGAGTATTGAACAGAGCCTCAAAAATATACAGGGGCTGAGCGGGCAGAAAAGTGTCTCCTATGCAGACTTGTGAATATTCCCGCACGTCCATTTGCCTCTCGGGTTTAAAAACCCCAAGTTCGAGAAATATGACGGACATGGGGACCCCATAGCCCATCTGAAAAGGTGCTGCGACCAGCTCAGGGGAGCAGGTGGGAAGGAGGAACTTCTCATGGCATATTTTGGAAAAAGTTTGACGGGGATTGCATCAGAATGGTACATGGACCAGGATATATCGCTGGCACACATGGGATGACCTGGCACGGGACTTTGTCCGGCAGTTCCAATACAATATGGACATCGCTCCCGATAGGAACTCACTATCCAATCTCAAAAATAAACCCTCAGAGAGTTTTAGAGAGTACGCCATCAAATGGCGCGAGCAGGCCTCCAGGGTCAAACCTCTGATGGATGAGGTTGAAATGGCCAGCGTCTTTCTACAAGCACAGGAAGATGATTACTTCCNNTCAGGAAGCCTCGACAATACCCACGTCCATTTCCCAAAGCTTCCCAACATTACTATCCTCACCAAGATGCAGCTTATGCTTCGCCCCCTTTTCCCTATGCAGTAATGAACGCTCAGCCACATCCCAAGCCGCAACATTAATACAATCAGAATAGAACTCCGCCTCCAAAAAATAACCATCGTCCCCCAGCTCCATATAATCAGCGCCCTTCTTAAAACAGCTACCCGTATAATGCCTATCCCCGAGAACCACCAAGGAGACTTAATTTCACTCCCATTGGAGAGTCGTATTCCAGCCTCTTCCTAAAGTTGGTCCAGATGGGACTCCTGCAACCCGTGCCTCCAAATGGGCAGAATCCTCAATCACCATCATATAGACGGGGTACCAGTTGTGCTTACTATTCCGGAGAAGAAGGTCACGACACGGAGGATTGCTGGACCCTCAAAAGAGCCGTGGAAAGCCTTATAGAACAAAAGGAAGTGGTTTTAAGGGACGAAGGAGCTCCCAATGTGAAGAACAATCCACTGGCCACTCACAATCATGGGCCCGTCATCGGCATGATTTGTGAGAACCAGGATTTTGATCCAGCTCTAAAGGCCATCATCGCCATCGCAGATGTGGAAAGAAAACCCAAGGCGGCACCCAAACCAGTCAAGGAGATGAAGAAGAGTAACCCCGTCCCCCAGGTCACGGAAAAGGCTGAGACTGGAGAAAATAAAGGGCCCTCTAAAGACACTGTCTTTTACATCCCCAAGGCACACATGAAGGAAAAAAGTGTGTTGATACCTCACAGAAGGTTACAATTCAACAAGGCAACAATGAATGGCCCAAAAATGTACGTGCCTAAGGGGACATATGCGGCACGGGGGCAAATAATTTCACCCAGGCTGAATGAGCCCGTGGTTATTAGCCGCACGTCGCAAACTCCCATGAAGAATACTACTGCCGTCCCCTGGAATTACCACAGGACGGTGGTGACATACAAAGGGAAAGATATTACTAGGGAAACAGGCGATATAAACTCTTTAGAGAAATACCTCGACCCGGGAGAATTAAACAAAAGCAAGTTGAAACGCTTTCCGCCCAAAAGGCCGATCAGTGCCGGAGAGGCAAAAGAATTCTTCAAGAATATGAAAACCTCTTACCATAATCGAAGAGCTCAGAAAGTCCCCCACCCAGGTCTCACTTCTATCCTTGCTGGTAAATTCAAACGAGCATCAGAAGATCCTGATCAAAACCCTCAACGAAGCATACGTTCCGGCCAACACCACAGCGAGCAAATGGAAAGGATGGCAGAACGATTTTTTGAAGTCAACCGGATTTCATTCAGCAAGAATGATTTTCCCTCGGAAGGGTCCACCCACAACAAAGCTCTTTACCTAACTGTTAAATATGAAGGTTACTATGTGAAAAGAATTATGATGGACGGTGGATCTGGGGTTGATATTTGCCCTCTATCGACCCTACAAAGAATGGAGATCGGGACTGAGAGAATCAGGCCCAACAATGTGTGCGTCCGTGCATTCGATGGTATCAAGAGAGACACGATCGGGGAGATTGATTTGGTCTTGACAATCGGCCCTGTAGATTTCGAAGTGACATTCCAGGTCATGGATATGGATACTTCCTACAATTATCTCCTGGGAAGGCCTTGGATCCATGCGGCAGGGGCAGTGCTATCTACTCTCCACCAGATGGTTAAGTTCGAATATGAGGACCAGGAAATCGTGGTCCATGGGGAAGACGAGCAATCTATTTACAGGGACCCATTAGCCCCATGCCTGGAAGCAAGAGAGGGCAGCGAGCACATAGTCTACCAGGCTTTCGAGATTGTAGTTGCGGACCAGCATGAGGAAGGAAACCCGTGCCCTCAACCCTTCCTATCAAATGCATCAATTATGGTCGCCAACGACATGATCAAACATGGGTACACACCTGGAAAAGGGCTCGGGGTGTCCTTGCAAGGCATTAAAGAACCCGTCACTTTGCCTACCAATAAAAAGTTTTTTGGCATAGGGTTTCAAGCTACCCCCAACGATGAACAATGGGCTGACCAACGTAAGAAAAATGGTTGGGTATTGCCTCAGCCGATCCCACACATCACCGCATCATTTGTCAAGCCAAAATACGTGGAGGAAGAGGAAGAGGCTTTCACGACTGAAGAAATAGAAGAAATATGCAGAGCGATGAGGCAGATGTTGTATGAGGCCCATATGGTCCAACCAGGAGAAGGCTCCAGAATGCCGAAGTATAGTATATGGTGCCTAACGCCAAGTTGCAGAACTGGGAGGCTACTCCATTCCCCGTCAGGCGGGAGTCCTGGTAGTTTAGCTTTTGCCATCCTTTCTGCACTATGAGTTATTTCAGGGTGTAACTCAAGTGTTTTTAAATTCTTGCCTTTAAATTCTGATGTAAACCCTCATATGTTCGAATTCAATGAAATGAAATCAAAATTTCATCGTCTATTATTCTTTCTGATTTTGTTTGCTTTTCTTATTTTTCAGTCCTAATAATGCGGCTTTAAAAAATATGACATGCTTGCGGACTTCATGCTCTGATCTTAATACGCCGTCTAACCTCAAAATACTGAACCAAGAACTGGAATATGATGAAGAAGAGGCTTTTAGGGAAATAAATCGAGAATTGGAACAGTTCGAGAATAAGCCTAAGCTAAACTTAAACGAAACGGAACCCGTTAACTTGGGCAATGAAGAAGAGATTCGAGAAACCATGATAAGCGTCCACAAGGATGAAAAGACTAGAGACGCCTTGATTCAACTCCTATTTGAATTCAAAGACGTATTTGCTTGGTCCTACGACGACATGCCCGGACTAAGTATGGACTTGGTGGTACACAAATTTCCAACCTACCCCGGTCATCCACCTGTCCAACAAAATCAGAGGAAATCTAAAACAGACATGAGTGACAAGATCAAAGAAGAGGTCGCTAAACAACTCAAGGCTGGAGTAGTCTGAGTGGTCCAATACACCACCTGGCTGGCCAATGTGGTTCCGGTGCCTAAAAAGGACGGAAAGGTCTGAGTATGTGTTGACTACCGGGATCTGAATAAATCCAGTCCCAAAGATAATTTTCCACTGCCAAACATACACATCCTAGTTGATAATTGTTCCAAACACGAGGTACAGTCTTTTGTCGATTGCTATGCCGGATATCACCAGGTGTTGATGGATGAAGAAGATGCAGAAAAGACAGCCTTCACTACACCGTGGGGAACATACTGTTACCAGGTCATGCCGTTTGGTTTAAAGAACGCTGGGGCAACTTATATGTGGTCCATGACAACCATATTTCACGACATGATGCACCAGGAGATTGAGGTGTATGTGGATGATGTGATCATTAAGTCCAGAACCCAAAGTGACCATGTGCAGCATTTGAGGAAATTCTTCGAACGTCTGCGCATATATGATTTGAAATTAAACCCAGCCAAATGCGCTTTCGGAGTTCCACCCGGAAAATTACTGGGATTTATAATCAGTCGACGGGGCATCGAGCTGGACCCAACAAAGATAAAATCTATCCGGGATCTCCCACCCCCAAGAACCAAGAAGGAAGTCATGAGTCTGTTGGGTAGGTTGAATTACATCAGCAGGTTCATCGCTCAGTTGACCTCCACATGCGAGCCTATATTCAAGCTATTGAAAAAAGATGCGGCCATCAAATGGACAGACGAGTGCCAGGACGCTTTTGACAAGATCAAAGAATATCTGTCAACTCCTCCAGTGCTAGTCCCACCAGAACCAGGGAGACCTCTGTTCCTATACCTGACGGTGCTAGAAAACTCCTTTGGGTGTGTTCTCGGGAAACACGATGCAACCGGGAAGAAAGATCAGGCCATTATTACTTAAGTAAGAAGTTCACAAGCTACGAAGCCAAGTATTCTCAGTTAGAAAGGACTTGCTACGCTCTAACTTGGGGTGCTCAGAAGCTCCGACATTATTTATTGTCTTATACCACCTACCTCATCACGAGGCTGGATCCTTCTAAATACATATTCCATAAGCCAATGCCTACCGGGAGATTAGCGAAATGGCAAATCTTGCTCACGGAATTCGATATTGTCTATGTCACTCGCACAGCTATGAAAGCTCAAGCATCGGCCGATCATCTGGCTGAAAATCCGATTGATAATGAATACCAGCCCTTGAGCACTTATTTTCCGGATGAAGAAATCAACTCTGACGAAGTAATCTCGGAAGGCGCTAACACCTGGAAAATGTTCTTCGACGCAGCAGTCAATGCGAAAGGTATCGGAATAGGGGCAATCTTGATTTCACCCACAGGACAACACTACCCAGCCACGGCCGTCTCCGTTTCTTCTGCAAAAACAATACTTCCGAATATGAAGCTTGTATAATGGGCATGAACATGGCCATTGACATGGATGTAGAAGAGTTTTTGATCATGGGAAACTCCGACTTGATCATTAAGCAGGCTCAGGGAGAGTGGGAAACTCGAGATGTTAAACTCCTTTCCTAGAGACAGCATGTGGAGAATCTTAGTAAGCGATTTAAAGCCGTCGAGTTCAAATATATTCCTCGGTGCCACAATGAGTTAGTTGATGCGCTGACCACCCTAGCTGCAATGCTACCCTATCCGGGTAATGTTCGCATAGACCCATTGGAGATCCAAATCAAGGAAAGACATGGTTATTGCAACACGGTCGAAGTAGAACCCGATGTCCAACCATGGTATCATGATGTTAAAATATTTTTGAAGACAAGAGAATATCCCGAGCAGGCCAACGGAGACAAAAAGAGAACCATCCGAAGGCTCACTAACAGTTTCTTCCTAAGTGGGGAAGTACTGTATAAAAGGACTGTCGATCTAAATCTGTTAAGATGTGTAGATGCCAAAGAAGCCGAAAGGATCATGGGAGAGGTCCATTCAGGAGTATGCGGTCCCCACATGAATGGGTATGGCCTCGCAAAGAAAATCTTCCGGGCTGGATATTATTGGATAACCATGGAGAAAGATTGTTTCGATTTCGTCCGGAAGTGCCATAAGTGTCAAATACATGGCGACTTAATCCATGCGCCACCATCAGAACTGCATCCCATGTCGGCACCCTGGCCATTTGTTGCTTGGGGAATGGATGTCATTAGGCCAATCGAGCCAAGGGCCTCAAACGGGCAAGGATTCATTTTGTTTGCTATCGACTATTTCACAAAATGGGTCGAGTCCGTCACGTTCAAAGCTGTCACTAAGAAAGTGGTAGTGGATTTCGTGCATTCTAATATCATCTGTCGTTTTGGTATCCCAAAAACTATCATTACCGAC